>JBBFKN010000330.1:0-41180 GCA_039654755.1 Calcarius lapponicus | reverse complement strand
GGATTTTAGGGGGTTTCGGAGCAGCCTGGGGTTCAGGGTTTTTGAAGCAGTTTCGGGGGTTTTGGAGCAGTTTGGGGTTCGGGGTTTGGAGTGGGTTTGGGGCAGTTTAGGGGAGTTTTGGGGCAGTTTTGGGGGTTTTTAGGGGTTTTGGGGCAGTTTGGGGTTCATTGTTTGGGAGCAGTTTGGAGACTTTGGGGGATTTTGGGCTTCAGGGTTGGAGTGGGTTGGGGGCAGTTTTGGGGGATTTTGGGGCAGTTTGGGGTTCAGGGTTTGGAGAGGTTTGGGGCAGTTTATGGGGAGTTTTGGGGCAGTTTGGGGTGATTTTAGGGGGTTTCGGAGCAGCTTGGGGTTCAGGGTTTTGGAGCAGTTTCGGGGGTTTTGGAGCAGTTTGGGGTTCGGGGTTTGGGGCAGTTTTGGGGGATTTTGGGGCAGTTTGGGGTTCAGGGTTTGGAGTGGGTTTGGGGGCAGTTTGGGGTGGATTTTAGGGGGTTTCGGAGCAGCTTTGGGGTTCGGGGGTTTGAAGCAGTTTGGGGGTTCAGGGTTTTGGAGTGGGGTTTGGGGCAGTTTTGGGGGGTTTCGGAGCAGTTTGGGGTTCAGGGTTTTTGCAGCAGTTTCGGGGGTTTTGGGGCAGTTTGGGGTTCGGGGTTTGGGAGTGGGTTTGGGGCAGTTTAGGGGAGTGTTTGGGGCAGTTTGGGGTGGATTTTAGGGGGTTTTGGGGGCAGTTTGGGGTTCATTGTTTGGGAGCAGTTTGGAGACTTTGGGGGATTTTGGGCTTCTGGGTTTGGAGTGGGTTTGGGGGAGTTTTGGGGGGTTTTGGAGCAGTTTGGGGTTCGGGGAGATTGGAGTGGGTTTAGGGGAGTTTTGGGGCAGTTTGGGGTGATTTTAGGGGGTTTCGGAGCAGCTTGGGGTTCAGGGTTTTGGAGCAGTTTGGGGTTCAGGGTTGGAGTGGGTTTTGGGCAGTTTGTGGGGAGTTTTGGGGCAGTTTGGGGTGATTTTAGGGGGTTTCGGAGCAGCTTGGGGTTCAGGGTTTTGAAGCAGTTTCGGGGGTTTTGGAGCAGTTCGGGGTTCAGGGTTTGGGGCAGTTTTGGGGCAGTTTGGGGTGATTTTAGGGGGTTTTGGAGCAGCTGGGGGTCAGGGTTTTGAAGCAGTTTGGGGTCGGGGTTTGGAGTGGGTTTGGGGCAGTTTAGGGGAGTTTTGGGGCAGTTGGGGTGATTTTAGGGGGTTTCGGGGCAGTTTGGGGTTCATTGTTTGGGAGCAGTTTGGAGGCTTTGGGGGGTTTTGCCAGCAGTTTGGGGTTCAGGGTTTGGGGAGACTTTGGATGGTTTTAAAGGATTTTGGGGCAGTTTTGGGGGGGTTTAGGGTAGTTTTGGGGCAGTTTTTGGCAGTTGGGGTTCAGGGTTTTGAAGCAGTTTCGGGGGTTTTGAAGCAGCTTGGGTTCGGGGTTTGGAGTGGGTTTGGGGCAGTTTTGGGGCAGTTTGGGGTGATTTTAGGGGGTTTCGGAGCAGCTTGGGGTTCAGGGTTTTGAAGCAGTTTGGGGTTCGGGGTTTGGAGTGGGTTTGGGGCAGTTTTGGGGGGTTTCGGAGCAGTTTGGGGTTCAGGGTTTGGGGCAGTTTTGGGGCAGTTTGGGGTGATTTAGGGGGTTTCGGAGCAGCTTGGTGTTCGGGGTTTTGAAGCAGTTTCGGGGGTTTTGGAGCAGTTTGGGGTTCAGGTTTTGAAGCAGTTCGGGGGGTTCAGAGCAGTTTGGGGTTCAGGGTTTGGAGTGGGTTTGGGGCAGTTTAGGGGAGTTTTTGGGGCAGTTTGGGGTGATTTTAAGGGGTTTCGGAGCAGTTTGGGGTTCAGGGATTTGAAGCAGTTTCGGGGGTTTTTGGAGCAGTTTGGGGTTCGGGGTTTGAGGCAGTTCTGAGGCACTTTGGGAGGTTTCGGAGTAGTTTGGAGGATTTTGAGGCTGTTTTGGGGGGTTTTGGGGCAGTAGTTCGGGGGTTTTTGGGGCGAGTCTGGGGGGTTTTGGGGTCTCTCAGTGAGTTCCAAGAGGATTTGGGGTTTTTTGGGGGTCTCTCTGACCGCTCCAGGTTCCGTTTGGTGTTTTCGGGGGGGGTCCCAGGTTCCCTTTGGGGATTTTGGGGGGGTCCCAGGTTCATTTTGGGGTTTTTTCGGGGGGGTCTCTGTGAGTTCCAAGGTGATTTTTTGGGGGGTCCCAGGTTCATTTTGGGGTTTTTTGGGGGGGTCCCAGGTTCATTGTGGGGTTATTTTTTTTGGGGGTCCCAGGTTCATTTTGGGGTTTTTTCGGGTTTTTCGGGGGGGTCTCATGGCGCGTTTTGGCCCCAGGACCCCGGCGGACGCGGGGGGGACCCCCCGGCTGAGCCCCCCCGGGCCGGGAGCGGCGGCCGCAGAGACCCTCGGCCACCAGGGTGAGACCCCCAAACCCCCCCGGGACCCTAAAATTCCCCCGGGACCCCAAAATCCCCCCAGGACCCCCAAAATCTCCCCGGGACCCCAAAATCCCACCGGGACCCCCAAAATCCCCCCAGGACCCCAAACCCCCCCCGGGACCCCAAAATCCCCCCAGGATCCCAAACCCCCCCCCCCCGGGACCCCAAAATCCCCCCGGGACCCCCCAAAATCCCTCCAGGACCCCAAAATCCCACCCGGGACCCCCAAACCCCCCCGGGACCCCAAAATCCCCCCGGGACCCCCAATAATCCCCCAGAAACCCCCCAAACCCCCCCCGGACCCCCAAAATCCCACCCGGGACCCCCAAAACTCCCCCGGGACCCCAAAATCCCCCCCGGGACCCCAAAATCCCCCCGGGATCCCCAAACCCCCCCCCCCGGGACCCCAAAATCCCCCCGGGACCCCAAAATCCCTCCAGGACCCCAAAATCCCACCCGGGACCCCAAACCCCCCCCGGGACCCCAAAATCCCCCCGGGACCCCCAATAATCCCCCAGAAACCCCCAAACCCCCCCCGGGACCCCAAAATCCCACCCGGGACCCCCAAAATCCCCCGGGGACCCCCAAAATCCCCCCGCGACCCAAAATCCCCCCCAGGACCCCAGAATCCCCCCGGGACCCCAAAATCCCCCCGGGACCCCAAAATCCCCCCAGGACCCAAAATCCCCCCAGGACCCCCAAATTCCCCCCGGGCCCCCCCCTTTAAACCCCTCTTTCCCCCCCCCCCAGGGTGAGCTCAGCTGCGCCCCAAATCTGAGCAATATAAAAGGAAAATTTTGGTGGTTTTGGATTTTTTGTGTTTAGGTTGGGTTTTTTGGGGGGTATTTGGGTTTTGGGGTTTTTTTGGGGAGGGGGTTGAGGTTTTTTTTTTTTTTTCTTGCTTTTTTGGGTATTTTTGTTGGGTTTTTTTGGATTTTTTTTCTGTTTTTTGGGGGGTTTTGTCCTTTTTTTTATTTTTTTACATTTTTGGGGATTTTGGGGTTTTTTGGGGTCAGAGCTGCAGGAACTCGGCCACGAAGAGCAGCAGCACCTTGGCCAGGTCCGGGTGTTTCTGTGATTTTTTTTTTTGTTGTTTTTTGGGGGTTTTTCTGGGGTTTTTTGGTTTTTTTTTTTTTATATTTTTGTTGTTTTTTTGAATTTTGGGGTTTTTTTTCGGTTTTTTGGGGTTTTTTGGGGTCAGAGCTGCAGGAACTCGGCGCACGAGAGAGCAGCAGCACCTTGGCCAGGTCCGGGTGTTTCTGTGACTTTTTTTTGTTGGTTTTTTGGGGTTTTTTGGGGTTTTTTGGGGTTTTTTAGATTTTTGTTGTTTTTTTGAATTTTGGGGGTTTTTTTTCGGGGTTTTTTGGGGTCAGAGCTGCAGGAACTCGGGCCACGAAGAGCAGCAGCACCTTGGCCAGGTCCGGGTGTTTCTGTGATTTTTTTGTTGTTTTTTTTTGGGTTTTTCTGGGGTTTTTTGGGTTTTTTTTATATTTTTGTTGTTTTTTTGAATTTTGGGGGTTTTTTTTGGGGTTTTTTTTTTGGGTTTTTTGGGGGGCAGAGCTGCAGGAACTCGGCCACGAAGAGCAGCAGCACCTGGGCCAGGTCGCGGGTGTTTCTGTGATTTTTTTTTGTTGTTTTTTTGGGGTTTTTTCTGGGGGGTTTTTGTGGTTTTTTATATTTTTGTTGTTTTTTTGAATTTTGGGGGTTTTTTTTTCGGGTTTTTTTGGGTTTTTTGGGGTCAGAGCTGCAGGAACTCGGCACGAAGAGCAGCAGCACCTTGGCCAGGTCCGGGTGTTTCCTGTGATTTTTTTTGTTGTTTTTTTTTGGGTTTTTCTGGGTTTTTTTTTGTGGTTTTTATATTTTTGTTGTTTTTTTGAATTTTGGGGGGTTTTTTCGGGTTTTTTTTGGTTTTTTTGGGGGTCAGAGCTGCAGGAACGTCGGCCACGAAGAGCAGCAGCACCTTGGCCAGGTCCGGGTGTTTCTGTGATTTTTTTTGTTGTTTTTTGGGGGTTTTTCTGGGGTTTTTTGTTTTTTTTTTTTTATATTTTGTTGTTTTTTTTGAATTTTGGGGTTTTTTTCGGTTTTTTGGGGTTTTTTGGGGGTCAGAGCTGCAGGAACTCGGCCACGAAGAGCAGCAGCACCTTGGCCAGGTCCGGGTGTTTCTGTGACTTTTTTTGTTGGTTTTTTGGGGTTTTTTTTGGGGTTTATTTGGGGTTTTTTAGATTTTTGTTGTTTTTTTGAATTTTGGGGGTTTTTTTTTCGGGGTTTTTTGGGGTCAGAGCTGCAGGAACTCGGCCACGAAGTCGCAGCAGCACCTTGGCCCAGGTCCGGGTGTTTCTGTGATTTTTTTGTTGTTTTTTTTGGGTTTTTCTGGGGTTTTTTGGGTTTTTTTTATATTTTTGTTGTTTTTTTGAATTTTGGGGGTTTTTTTTGGGGTTTTTTTTTGGGTTTTTTGGGGGTCAGAGCTGCAGGAACTCGGCCACGAAGAGCAGCAGCACCTTGGCCAGGTCCGGGTGTTTCTGTGATTTTTTTTTGTTGTTTTTTTGGGGTTTTTCTGGGGGGTTTTTGGTGGTTTTTTATATTTTTGTGTTTTTTTGAATTTTGGGGGTTTTTTTTCGGGTTTTTTTGGGTTTTTTTGGGGGTCAGAGCTGTGCAGGGAACTCGGCCACGAAGCAGCAGCAGCACCTTGGCCAGGTCCGGGTGTTTCTGTGATTTTTTTTTGTTGTTTTTTTTTGGGTTTTTCTGGGTTTTTTTTGTGGTTTTTTATATTTTTGTTGTTTTTTTGAATTTTGGGGGGTTTTTTTTCGGGTTTTTTTTTGGTTTTTTATGGGGGTCAGAGCTGCAGGAACTCGGCCACGAAGAGCAGCAGCACCTTGGCCAGGTCCGGGTGTTTCTGTGATTTTTTTTTGTTGGTTTTTTTTTTGGGGTTTTTTTGGGGGTTTTTTATATTTTTGTTGTTTTTTGGAATTTTGGGCGTTTTTTTTCGGGTTTTTTGGGTTTTTTGGGGTCAGAGCTGCCATGAACTCGGCCACGAAGAGCAGCAGCACCTTGGCCAGGTCCGGGTGTTTCTGTGATTTTTTTTTGTTGGTTTTTTGGGGTTTTTCTGGGGTTTTTTTTGGTTTTTTTATATTTTTGTTGGTTTTTTTTTTGAATTTTGGGTTTCTGTTTTTTTCGGGTTTTTTTTGGGTTTTTTGGGTTTTTTGGGGGTCAGAGCTGCAGGAACTCGGCCACGAAGAGCAGCAGCACCTTGGCCAGGTCCGGGTGTTTCTGTGATTTTTTTTGTTGGTTTTTTTTGGGGTTTTTTTGGGGTTTTTTTGGGGTTTTTTAGATTTTTGTTGTTTTTTTTGAATTTTGGGGTTTTTTTTTCGGTTTTTTTTTTGGGTTTTTTGGGGTCAGAGCTGCAGGAACTCGGCCGACGAAGAGCAGCAGCACCTTGGCCAGGTCCGGGTGTTTCTGTGATTTTTTTTGTTGGTTTTTGGGGATTTTTCTGGGGTTTTTTTGGGGGTTTTTTAGATTTTTGTTGTTTTTTTTGAATTTTGGGGGTTTTTTTTTCGGGTTTTTTTTGGTTTTTTTGGGGTCAGAGCTGCAGGAACTCGGCCGACGAAGAGCAGCAGCACCTTGGCCAGGTCCTGCACGGTCGGGGGGTGCAGATTGTCTCGGTGTCCCCGAGCGTGTGCCAGACCCGCGGGAACGGCGTCGGGATCACGTGGAGCACCGGGACACCTGCAGGGGGACAGCGGGGGACAGCGGGGGACAGCGGGGGACATTGGGGACATTGGGGGACATGGGGGGATTGGGGACAGCGGGGACATTGGGGACATTGGGGACAGCGGGGACATTGGGGACACTGGGGACATTGGGGACATCGGGGACATTGGGGGGATGGGGACATTGGGGACATTGGGGACATTGGGGACATTGGGGACATTGGGGACAGCGGGGACATTGGGGGGATTGGGGACATTGGGACACCTGGGGGACAGTGGGGACAGCGGGGACATTGGGGACATTGGGGACATTGGGGACATTGGGGACACTGGGGGACATTGGGGACACTGGGGACATTGCGGGGATTGGGGACATTTGGGACACCTGGAACACCTGGGGACAGCGGGGACTATTGGGGACATTGGGGACATTGGGGACAGCGGGGACATTGGGGACATTGGGGACATTGGGGACAATGGGGACATTGGGGACATTGGGGACACTGGGGACATTGGGGGGACATTGGGGACACCTCGGGGACAGCGGGGACATTGGGGACATTGGGGACAGGGAGGGGACACTTGGGACATCACCTCACTGCAGGAAGAGGGGTGACACAGAGGGACAGGGGGGACACAGCGCGGCACAGGGGGACCCTGCGGAGCCCGGGGGACACTTGGGGACATTTGGGGACATTTTGGGGACACTTGGGGACACTTGGGGACCCCGGTGACGTCACCTCGGCGCAGGAAGGGCACGTGGTCGTCCTCGACGGGCCCCGGGGCGGGGCTGAGGCGGAAAAAAAACGGCGGCGGCGGCGACTGCAGCAAACCCAGGCGGCGGAGACGCTGCTCTGGGGGACAGCGGGGACAGGGGGACATTGGGGGGACATTGGGGGGACATTGGGGACACTGGGACATTGGGGACACCTGGGGACATTGGGGACATTTGGGGACACTGGGGACATTGGGACAGCGGGGACAGCGGGGACATTGGGGACATTGGGGACATTGTGGGGGCATTGGGGACACTGGGGGGACATTGGGGACTTTGGGGACATTGGGGACATTGGGGGGACATTGGGGGACATTGGGGACAGCGGGGGACAGCGGGGACATTGGGGGCATTGGGGGGATTGGGGGGATTGGGGACATTGGGGGATTGGGGACATTGCGGACATTGGAGGCACTGGGACCTTGGGGACATTGGGGACATCGGGGGATTGGGGACATTGGGACACTGGGGACATTGGGGGGATTGGGGACATTGGGGACATTGGGGACACTGGGGGCACTGGGGAGCATTGGGGACACTGGGGGGATTAGGGACATTGGGGACATTGGGGACATTGTGGGGACATTGGGGACATTGTGGGGACATTACAGGATCACAGGGACATCGGGGCCATCCCATGTCACTGTCCCCCGTCCCGCCTCCTTGTCCCCACCCTTCCGCATTGTCCCCGCCCCTCCACCGTGTCCCCAACCCTGTCCCCTCCCTGTCCCCAATGTCCCCCCAGTGTCCCCAATGTCCCCAAATGCCCCAATGTCCCAGTGTCCCCGGTGTCCCACCAATGTCCCCAGTGCCCCCCCAATGTCCCCGCTGTCCCCTCACCGATGCCCGTGCAGGCGCAGGAACCAGCGGTGGCTCTGGGGGAAGTGGCTGTGGATGGCGGGGCCGGGGGCGCCCAGCAGGTCCAGCAGCACCAGCAGGCTCTGGGGACACACAGGGGACACTGGGGACATTGGGGACACTGTGGGGACATCACAGGGACCACAGAGGGACAGGGACACACAGGGGACACCGTGGGACACACAGGGACACAGGGACACAGCAGGGCCGGGGGCGCCCAGCAGGCCCAGCAGCACCAGCAGGCTCTGGGGACACACAGAGGACAATTTGGGGACATTGGGGACACCATGGGAACAGGGACACAGAGGGGACATAGAGACACACAGGACACAGCAGCACCAGCAGGCTCTGGGGACACACTGGGGACATTGGGGACACCGTGGGGACATCACAGGGACACCCTGGGGTCAGGGACACAGGGACACAGAGGGGACATGGGGACACGCAGGGACACAGGGACACAGCGGGGCCGGGGGCGCCCCAGCAGGTCCAGCAGCACCAGCAGGCTCTGGGGACACACAGGGGACAATTTGGGGACACCGTGGGACAGGGACACAGGGACACTGTGGGGACATGGGGACGCACAGGGACACAGCAGCACCAGCAGGCTCTGGGGACACACAGGGGACACTGGGGACACCGTGGGGACATCACAGGGACAGGGACACCATGGGGTCAGGGACACACAGGGACACGACGGGGCCGGGGGCACCCAGCAGCACCATCAGGCTCTGGGGACAGAGATGGGGACACTGGGGACACTGGGGACACCGTGGGGACAGGGACACTGGGACACAGAGGGGACATGGGGACGCACAGGGACACAGCAGCACCAGCCGGCTCTGGGGACACACAGGGGACACTGGGGACATTGGGGACACCGTGGGGGACATCACAGGGACACTGTGGGGACATGGGGGACACACAGGGACACAGGGACACGGCGGGGCCGGGGGCGCCCAGCAGGTCCAGCAGGCTCTGGGGACACACAGGGGACAATTTGGGGACACTGTGGGGACATGGGGACACACAGGGGGACACGGATGGGACAGGGACAGGGGGACACCCAGGGCACACCCAGGGGACGCCGTGGGGACATCACGGGGACAGGGACACCACGGGGACAAGAACCTGGGGACAGGGATGGTGTCACTGACCATGGCGGTGACCTCTGACCCCGCGGGGTGTCCTTTTTGGCCATCGTCCCCGCCAGGTGCCGCGCCCCGTACAGGGAGTGTCCCAGGTGTGTCCCAGGTGTGTCCCAGGTGTGTCCCTGTGTCCCCAGGTGTGTCCCTGTCCCTGTGTCCCTGTCCCCAGGTGTGTCACTGACCATGGCGGTGACCTCTGACCCCGCGGGATGTCCCTTTTTGGCCATCGTCCCCGCCAGGTGTCGCGCCCCGTACAGGGAGTGTCCCAGGTGTGTCCCAGGTGTGTCCAGGTGTGTCCCAGGAGTGTCCAGGAGTGTCCCCAGGTGTGTCCCCGTGTCCCCAGGTGTGTCCCCAGGTGTGTCCCCAGGTGTGTCCCAGGTGTGACCCAGGTGTGTCCCCAGGTGTGTCCCAGGAGTGTCCCAGGTGTGTCCCAGGAGTGTCCCCAGGTGTGTCCCCAGGTGTGTCCCCAGGTGTGTCCCCAGGTGTGTCCCAGGTGTGACCCAGGTGTGTCCCCAGGTGTGTCCCAGGAGTGTCCCAGGTGTGTCCCAGGAGTGTCCCCAGGTGTGTCCCCGTGTCCCCAGGTGTGTCCCCAGGTGTGTCCCCAGGTGTGTCCCAGGTGTGACCCAGGTGTGTCCCCAGGTGTGTCCCAGGTGTGTCCCAGGAGTGTCCCAGGTGTGTCCCTGTGTCCCCAGTGTCCCTGTCCCTGTGCCCCCAGGTGTGTCCCTGTCCCCAGGTGTGTCACTGACCATGGCGGTGACCTCTGACCCCGCGGGGTGTCCCTTTTTGGCCATTGTCCCCGCCAGGTGTCGCGCCCCGTACAGGGAGTGTCCCAGGAGTGTCCCCAGGTGTGTCCCAGGTGTGTCCCTGTGTCCCCAGGTGTGTCCCAGGTGTGTCCCCAGGTGTGTCCCAGGTGTGTCCCTGTCCCCAGGTGTGTCCCCAGGTGTGTCCCCAGGTGTGTCCCAGGAGTGTCCCAGGTGTGTCCCAGGTGTGTCCCAGGTGTGTCCCCAGTGTCCCTGTCCCTGTGTCCCAGGTGTGTCCCAGGTGTGTCCCAGGTGTGTCCCCAGGAGTGTCCCAGGTGTGTCCCCAGGTGTGTCCCCAGGTGTGTCCCCAGGTGTGTCCCAGGTGTGACCCAGGTGTGTCCCCAGGTGTGTCCCCAGGTGTGTCCCCAGGTGTGTCCCAGGAGTGTCCCAGGTGTGTCCCTGTGTCCCCAGTGTCCCTGTCCCTGTGCCCCCAGGTGTGTCCCTGTGTCCCAGGTGTGTCTCTGTGTCCCCAGGTGTGTCCCAGATGTCCCAGGTGTGTCCCCAGCTGTGTCCCAGGTGTGTCCCAGGTGTGTCCCAGGTGTGTCCCCAGGTGTGTCCCAGGTGTGACCCAGGTGTGTCCCAGGTGTGTCCCCAGGTGTGTCCCTGTGTCCCCAGGTGTGTCCCAGGTGTGTCCCAGGTGTGTCCCTGTCCCTGTCCCTGTCCCCAGGTGTGTCACTGACCATGGCGGTGACCTCTGACCCCGCAGGATGTCCCTTTGATGCCATCGTCCCCGCCAGGTGTCGCGCCCCGTACAGGGAGTGTCCCCAGGTGTGTCCCCAGGTGTGTCCCTGTGTCCCAGGAATGTCCCAGGTGTGTCCCAGGTGTGTCCCCAGGTGTGTCCCTGTGTCCCAGGAATGTCCCAGGTGTGTCCCAGGTGTGTCCCAGGTGTGTCCCCAGGTGTGTCCCTGTGTCCCAGGAATGTCCCAGGTGTGTCCCAGGTGTGTCCCAGGTGTGTCCCCAGGTGTGTCCCCAGGTGTGTCCCTGTGTCCCAGGAATGTCCCAGGTGTGTCCCAGGTGTGTCCCAGGACTGTCCCCAGGTGTGTCCCCAGGTGTGTCCCAGGTGTGTCCCAGGTGTGTCCCAGGTGTGTCCCTGTGTCCCCAGGTGTGTCCCCAGGTGTGTCCCAGGTGTGTCCCAGGTGTGTCCCCAGGTGTGTCCCCAGGTGTGTCCCAGGAGTGTCCCAGGTGTGTCCCCAGGTGTGTCCCTGTCCCCAGGTGTGTCCCAGGTGTGTCCCAGGAGTGTCCCAGGTGTGTCCCAGGTGTGTCCCCAGGTGTGTCCCTGTCCCCAGGTGTGTCCCAGGTGTGTCCCAGGTGTGTCCCAGGTGTGTCCCCAGGTGTGTCCCAGGTGTGTCCCAGGTGTGTCCCCAGGTGTGTCACTGACCATGGCGGTGACCTCTGACCCCGCGGGGTGTCCCCTTGATGCCATCGTCCCCGCCAGGTGTCGCGCCCCGTACAGGGAGTGTCCCAGGTGTGTCCCAGCTGTGTCCCCAGGTGTGTCCCTGTCCCCAGGTGTGTCACTGACCATGGCGGTGACCTCTGACCCCGCGGGATGTCCCTTTGATGCCATCCTCCCCGCCAGGTGTCGCGCCCCGTACAGGGAGTCGCTCTCGCTCCAGGTGTCGAACGCCTCCTCCCCGTCCAGGAACAGCAGCTGCAGCGTCACCGGGGGCTCCTGGGGACACACCTGAGTCACACCTGGCACTGCACACCTGGGGCACACCGGGGGCACACCTGAGTCACACCTGGGGCACACCTGGGGCACACCTGGGGCACACCTGGGGCACCTGGGGCACACCTGGGGCACCTGGGGACACACCTGGGGCACACCTGGCACTGCACACCTGGCATGGCACACCTGGGGCACACCTGGGGCACCTGGGGCACACCTGGGGCACACCTGGCACTGCACACCTGGGGACACACCTGGGTCACACCTGGCATGGGGCACCTGGGGCACACCTGGGGCACACCTGGCATTGCACACCTAGGGCACCTGGAGCACACCTGAGACACCTGGCACATACCTGGGGCACACCTGGGGCACACCTGGCATTGCACACCTGGCATTGCACACCTAGGGCACCTGGAGCACACCTGAGACACCTGGGTCACACCTGGGGCACACACCTGGCCTGGCACACCTGGTACACCTCTCCCCAGGTGTCCCCAGCTGTCCTGAAGGGACCCCCCAGGTGTCCCAAGGTGACCTCAAGGTGTCCTGAGCGGTGTCCAGGTGTCCCCCAGGTGTCCTGAGGTGTGTCCAGGTGTCCCCCAGGTGACCCCCCAGGTAACACGAGGTGTGTCCAGGTGACCCCCAGCTGTCTCCAGGTGACCCCCAGGTGTGTCCCCCACCTGTCCCCAGGTATTCCCAGGTGTGCTCACCTGTCCCCAGGTGTCCCCAGGTGTTCCCAGGTGTGCTCACCCATCCCCAGCTGTCCCCAGGTGTGCTCACCTATCCCCACCTGTCCCCAGGTGTTCCCAGGTGCGCTCACCCATCCCCAGCTGTCCCCAGGTGTGCTCACCTATCCCCACCTGTCCCCAGGTGTGCTCACCTGCCCTTACCTGTCCCCAGGTGCCCCCAGGTGCGCTCACCTGCCCTCACCTGTCCCCAGGTGCGCTCACCTGCTCTGCTCTCGCGCTCAGGTGCCCGTCCAGGGCCGATGCCAGCTCCAGCAGGAGGGCGCAGGGCCCCACCTGTCCCCAGGTGTTCCCAGGTGTGCTCACCTGTCCCCAGCTGTCCCCAGGTGTGCTCACCTGTCCCCAGGTGTTCCCAGGTGTCCCCAGGTGTGCTCACCCATCCCCAGGTGTCCCCAGGTGCGCTCACCCCTCCCCACCTGTCCCCAGGTGTCCCCAGGTGTGCTCACCTGCCCTCACCTGTCCCCAGGTGCGCTCACCTGCTCTGCTCTGGCGCTCAGGTGCCCGTCCAGCGCCGATGCCAGCTCCAGCAGAAGGGCGCAGGGCCCCACCTGTCCCCAGGTGTTCCCAGGTGTGCTCACCTGTCCCCAGGTGCCCCCAGGTGTGCTCACCTGTCCCCAGGTGCCCCCAGGTGTGCTCACCTGTCCCCAGGTGTCCCCAGGTGTTCCCAGGTGCCCCCAGGTGTGCTCACCCATCCCCAGGTGTTCCCAGGTGTGCTCACCCGTCCCCAGGTGCCCTCACCTGTCCCCAGGTGCGCTCACCTGCTCTGCTCTGGCGCTCAGGTGCCCGTCCAGGGCTGATGCCAGCTCCAGCAGGAGGGCGCAGGGCCCCACCTGTCCCCAGGTGTCCCCAGGTGTGCTCACCCATCCCCACCTGTCCCCAGGTGTTCCCAGGTGCGCTCACCCATCCCCAGCTGTCCCCAGGTGTTCCCAGGTGTGCTCACCTGTCCCCAGCTGTCCCCAGGTGCGCTCACCCATCCCCAGGTGTTCCCAGGTGTGCTCACCTGCCCTCACCTGTCCCCAGGTGTGCTCACCTGCCCTCACCTGTCCCCAGGTGCGCTCACCTGCTCTGCTCTGGCGCTCAGGTGCCCGTCCAGGGCTGATGCCAGCTCCAGCAGGAGGGCGCAGGGCCCCACCTGTCCCCAGGTGTTCCCAGGTGTGCTCACCCATCCCCAGCTGTCCCCAGCTGTCCCCAGGTGCGCTCACCTGCCCTCACGTGTCCCCAGGTGCCCCCAGGTGTGCTCACCTGCCCTCACCTGTCCCCAGGTGCGCTCACCTGCTCTGCTCTGGCGCTCAGGTGCCCGTCCAGCGCCGATGCCAGCTCCAGCAGGAGGGCGCAGGGCACGGCGGCGTCGGTGGCGCCCACGAAGGGCTCAGGTGAGCGGTGCTCAGGTGAGCCGTGCCCAGGTGAGCGGTGCCCAGGTGAGCGGTGCCCAGGTGCGCCGTGCCCAGGTGAGCGGTGCCCAGGTGAGCGGTGCCCAGGTGAGCCGTGCCCAGGTGCGCCGGGCCCAGGTGAGAGCACCTTGGTGTCGTAGTGGCAGGCCAGCGCCAGCCGCCGCGCCGACGCCGGCGCCGCCGTGGCCACCACGCTGCTGAAGGTCACCTGCCCGCGGGGCGTGGCCGCCACAAAGGTGTCCAGCTCCAGGTGCCAGCGGGCGCGGAGGGAGCGCAGGTGGGACAGGATGTGCTGGGGACAGGTGGGCACAGGTGGGACACGTGGGGATGGGCAGGGACAGGTGGGCACAGGTGAGGGACACATATGGGACATTTGGGGACACCTGGGGATGGTGGGGGACAGGTGGGACAGGGTGTGACAGGTGTCCAGCTCCAGGTGCCAGCGGGCGTGGAGGGAGCGCAGGTGGGACAGGATGTGCTGCGGACAGGTGGGCACAGGTGGGATAGGTGGGACAGGTGGGACACGTGGGGATGGGCAGGGACAGGTGAGGACAGGTGTGACAGGTGGGGACAGGTGAAGGACAGGTGGGCACAGGTGAGGGACAGGTGGGACAGGTGAGGGACAGGTGGGGACAGGTGGGCACAGGTGAGGGACAGGTGGGGACAGGTGAGGGGACAGGTGGGGACAGGTGGGACAGGTGGGGACAGGTGGGACAGGTGTGACAGGTGTGACAGGTGTGACAGGTGTGACAGGTGTGACAGGTGGGGACAGGTGGGACAGGTGGGACAGTTGGGGATGGGCAGGGACAGGTGTGACAGGTGGGGACAGGTGGGCACAGGTGTCCAGCTCCAGGTGCCAGCGGGCGCGGAGGGAGCGCAGGTGGGACAGGATGTGCTGCGGACAGGTGGGGACAGGTGGGGACAGGTGAGGGACAGGTGGGCACAGGTGGGACAGGTGAGGGACAGGTGGGGACAGGTGGGGACAGGTGGGGACAGGTGGGGACAGGTGGGGACAGGTGTCCAGCTCCAGGTGCTGGGGGGGGGGGGGTTTGGGGAGATTTGGGGGTCTCAGTGCGTATTTGGGGGTCCCAGGGGTGCATTGGAGGTGGTTTGGGGGTCCCAGGGTGGTTTTAGGGTGTATTTGGGGGTCCCAGTGTTTATTTGGGGGTCCCGGGGTGTATTTGGGGGTCTCAGTGTGGTTTTGGGGGTCCCAGGGTGGTTTTGGGGGTCCCGGGGTGGTTTTGGGGGGTCCCAGGGTGGTTTTTGGGGATCCCGGGGTGTATTTGGGGGTCCCAGGGTGGTTTTGGGGTGCATTTTGGGGTCCCGGGGTGGTTTTGGGGGTCCCGGGGTGGTTTTGGGGTGCATTCGGGGGTCCCGTTGTTTATTTGGGGGTCCCGGGGTGGTTTTGGGGTGCATTTGGGGGTCCCAGTGTTTATCTGGGGGTCCCGGGGTGTATTTGGGGGTCCCGGGGTGGTTTTGGGGTGCATTTGGGGTGCATTTGGGGGTCCCAGGGTGGTTTTGGGGGTCCCAGTGATTATTTGGGGGTCCCGGGGTGGTTTTGGGGGTCCCGGGGTGGTTTTGGGGTGTATTTTGGGGTCCCGGGGTCTATTTTGGGGTGCATTCGGGGGTCCCGGGGTGTATTTTGGGGCGCATTCGGGGGTCTCACCTCCCTGGCGGCGCGGCTGCCGGGCCCCCCCGGGACCCTCTCGTGCAGGAGGGGCCTCAGGAGGGACCCCCAGAGCCGGGCGGGGTCCAGCTGGGCCAGGAGGGTCCGGAGGGCGCGGTCCGGGGGGGTCCTGGGGGGGATTTTTGGGGGCTCCTGGGGGGGCTTCGGGGGGTCCTGGGGGGATTTGGGGGGTCCCAAAGGGGTCCGGGGGGGTCCTGGGGGGATTTGGGGGGTCCCAAAGGGGATTTGGGGGGATTTTGGGGGGGTCCTGGGGGGATTTGGGGGGGTCCTGGGGGGATTTGGGGGGGTCCCAAAGGGGTCTGGGGGGGTCCTGGGGGAATTTGGGGGGTCCCAAAGGAGATTTGGGGGGTCCCAAAGGGGTCTGGGGGGTCCCGGAGTGATTTTGGGGGGGTCCCAGAGGGGTCGGGGGGGGATTCTGGGGGGGTCCTGAAAGGGTTTTGGGTGTCCCGGAGTGATTTTGGGGGTCCCAAAGTGATTTTTGGGGGTCCTGTAATGGTTTTTTGGGGGGTCCGGAAGTGATTTTGGGGGTCCCGAAGTGATTTTGGGGGTCCCGGAATGGTTTTTTGGGGGTCCCGGAGTGATTTTTGGGGGTCCCGAAGAGTTTGGGAGGGTATCCCGTTCACCGCCCCCGTTATCTCCCCGTTAATCCCTCCAGTCCCCCCCCCCGTTATCTCCCCTAACCCCCCGTTTATCCCCCCCCGGTACCCCCCGTTATCCCGCCCGGTGCCCCCGTTATCCCACCCGTTATCCCCCCCCCCGGTAGCCCCCGTTATCCTGCCCGGTGCCCCCCGTTACCCGCCCGGTACCCCCCCGTTACCCCCCCGTTATCCCCCCCCCGTTATCCCCCCCCCGGTGCCCCCCGTTACCCCCCCCGTTATCACCCCCCGTTATCCCCCCCGTTATCCCCCCCCGTTATCCCCCCCCGTTACCCCCCCGTTATCCCGCCCGGTGCCCCCCGTTATCCCCCCCCCGTTATCTCCCGTTACCCCCCCGTTATCCCCCCCGTTACCCCCCCGTTATCCCCCCCGTTACCCCCCCGTTATCCCGCCGGGGCCCCGCTCTCACCGCTCCGCGTTACCCCCCCGTTACCCCCCCCGTTATCCCCCCGTTATCCCCCCCGTTATCCGGCCCGGGCCCCGCTCTCACCGCTCCGCGCTCCCCGCGCTCCCCGCCGGGCCAGCACACGAGGATCGCGGCGCCGGCCGCCGCCAGCCCCAGCAGCAGCAGCCCCCGTTATCACCCCCCGTTATCCCCCCCGTTATCCCCCCGTTACCCCCCGTTATCCCGCCGGGACCCGCTCTCACCGCTCCGCGCTCCCCGCGCTCCCCGCCGGGCCAGCACACGAGGATCGCGGCGCCGGCCGCCGCCAGCCCCAGCAGCAGCAGCAGCGGCAGCGGCGGCCGCGCCGGGCGCGGGGGGGGGCCGCGGGAGGAGCCCCCAGAACCGGCCCGGGCCCGGTTTCGGTTCCGGTTCCGGTACCGGGGCCGGGCCGGGACTCGAACCCGCGGCCCGAGGGCGGCGCGGCCCGGCCGGGAGATGGCGCATGGCGGGGGCGGGGCCTCGGCGGGGCGGGGCCTCGGCGGGGCCAATGGGCGAGGAGGGGCGGGGATTAAAGGGGAGGGGGCGGCGTGGGGCGACGAGGAGAGCGCGGATTGGGCGGTGGGCGGGGCTTGGGGAGGCCACGCCCATGTGGGGCGGAAAGGGACGGACAGAGGGACGCGGGAGGGACAGACGGACACGGGGGGACAGAGGGACACGGAGGGGACACGGGAGGACAGAGGGACACGGGAGGACAGAGGGACACGGGGGGGACAGACGGACACGGGGGGACAGAGGGACACGGGGGGGACAGAGGGACACGGGGGGACAGAGGGACACGGGAGGACAGAGGGACACGGGAGGACAGAGGGACACGGGAGGGGACAGAGGGACACGGGGGGGACAGAGGGACACAGACGGACAGAGGGACACGGGGGCGCTGTCCCCGTTCCGAGGGACACCCCGGGCTTGGGGCCACCCCCTCCTTTGGGACCAGCAGTGTCCCCATGTGGGGACACCACCCTGGAGGGCACTGTCACCCTCTGAGGGACATTGTCACCCTCCCCAGTGCCACCAGGCCAGGCGGGGACATCGCCATTGCATGGTCCCCATTGTCCTCGGTGGGGACACCACCCTGGAGGCCATTGTCACCTCCCTGGTGCCATCACCATTGGGTTGATCCCCTTCTCCTCTAAGAACGTGAACCTGGAGGGCACTGTCACCCTCTGAGGGACACTGTCACCCTCCTTAGTGCCACCAGGCCATTGGGGGCATTGCCATGGGGCTGGGGCATTGCCATGGGGCTGGGGACATCGCCATGGGGCTGGGACATCGCCACCGGCTGTCCCCATTGTCCTCCATGGGGACACCACCCTGCATGGCACTGTCACCCTCCTTAGTGCCACCGTCCCATCTGGGGCATTGCCATGGGGCTGGGGACATCGCCATTGCATGGTCCCCATTGTCCTCCTTGGGGACACCACCCTGCATGGCACTGTCACCCTCTGAGGGACATTGTCACCCTCCTTAGTGCCACCAACCCATTGGGGGCACTGCCATGGGGCTGGGGACATCGCCACCGGCTGTCCCCACTGTCCTCCATGGGGACATCACCCTGGAGGACACTGCCACCCTCTGAGGGACATTGTCACCCTCCTTAGTGCCACCAACCCATTGGGGGCATTGCCATGGGGCTGGGGACATTGCCATGGGGCTGGGGACATCGCCATGGGGCTGGGGACATCGCCACCAGCTGTCCCCATTGTCCTCCATGGGGACACCACCCTGGAGGCCATTGTCACCTCCCTGGTGACATCACCATTGGGTTGATCCCATTCTCCTCTAAGAACGTGAACCTGGAGGGCACTGTCACCCTCCTTAGTGCCACCAACCCATTGGGGGCATTGCCGTGGGGCTGGGGACATCGCCATGGGGCTGGGGACATCGCCATTGCATGGTCCCCATTGTCCTCCTTGGGGACACCACCCTGGAGGACACTGCCACCCTCTGAGGGACATTGTCACCCTCCTTAGTGCCACCAGGCCAGCTGGGGACACTGCCATGGGGCTGGGGACATCGCCATTGCACGGTCCCCATTGTCCTCCTTGGGGACACCACCCTGGAGGGCACTGCCACCCTCTGAGGGACATTGTCACCCTCCTTAGTGCCACCGTCCCATCTGGGGCATTGCCATGGGGCTGGGGCATTGCCATGGGGCTGGGGACATTGCCATGGGGCTGGGGACATCGCCATCGGGTTGATCCCATTGTCCTCCCTGGGGACACCACCCTGGAGAGCACTGTCACCCTCTGAGGGACACTGTCACCCTCCTTAGTGCCACCATCCCATCTGCCGCCACCACCACCCCCGATTCCACACGGCCACACTCGACCCTTTCCGTTCCTTTCGGGTTTTTTTTTCCCCCCGTGTCCGCACCCGCGGCGCCGCTCCGCCGTCTGTCCGTCCGTCCGCCCTGTCCGTCCGTGCCCTCACCTGCCCTCGTCCCGCCGCCCGCCGCCGCCCGCCGGGGGCACCCAGTTGTTGTCGTGCAGGCCGGTGCGGCAGCCGGGCGCCTCGCGGTCGGTGCGGCGGCAGCACATCCAGTACGAGCGGCCGTAGGGCAGGTCGTGGTGGTAGGGCTTGGGGTGCCAGCGGCACAGCGACACGTCCCCGCGCTCGTAGCGCTTCTTGCACTGCTTGCAGGGGTCGTCGCGGTACAGCGGGTCCCGGTTCCAGCGCGAGTCCGCCGCCCGCACCCCGAAGGTCTCGATGATGGACTTGAAGTAGTGGCACGAGCACTTGAGGGCGGCCAGCGCCTGCGTGGGCAGGTAGCTGAAGATCTTCACCATCACGTGCTCGGGCAGCAGCAGCATGTACTGCCGCGGCTCCAGCAGCCGCTGGATCTT
Source organism: Calcarius lapponicus (assembly GCA_039654755.1). NCBI lineage: Eukaryota > Metazoa > Chordata > Aves > Passeriformes > Fringillidae > Calcarius > Calcarius lapponicus. The sequence continues at coordinate 22,026 of JBBFKN010000330.1, read as the reverse complement.
GAAGCGGATCTCCAGGAAATCGTGCGACACGTGCCGGTACAGCCGGCACAGCGCCGGGTCGCCGCCGCCGCCCCGCCGCCGTCCTTTCCCGGCGCCGCCGGCGCCGCCGTGGCCGCCGCCGGCTCCTCGGGCAGCAGGAAGAGCTGTCCCGGCGGCGGCGGCTCCTCCGGCAGCCGCACCGTCTCCTCGGTCACCTGCTTGGCGCTGTCCTTGCCGAAGAACACGCACTGGTCCACCACGCCTGTCACCACCACGTCCACGTGGAAGCCGGAGGCGCAGTCCCGCGGCGCCGCCGGGCCCTCGGGGCCGCCGCTCTGTTCCGCCGGCGCCGCGGCCTCGTCGCCGCCGCCGCCGTCCCGGTCCCCCTTGGCGGCCAGCAGCAGCCGCGCCGGGCTCACCAGCCGGTACAGGTCGCAGGTGATCTGGTCCTTCTGCCGCTCCGCGCTGGCGGCCGCCGCGGCCTCGCGCCCGCTGGAGATGCGGAAGGCGATCCTCACCTCGCCCGGCCCCGCCGCCGCTGCCGTGCTGCCCGTGGTGCTGGTGGCGCTGCCGCCGTCCGTCCCGGTGCCGCCACCTCCGGCGCGGCACACGCCGTTGGGCCGGGCCCCGCCGCGCTCCCGGCGCTGCTGCAGCCCCTGCGGCTTCTGCGACTCGAACTGCGCCACGGCGGCCGCCACGCGCCGGCACTCGGGGCCGCCCGGCGCCTCCAGCAGCACCAGCGGGGCCGGGGCGTCGCACCCGGAGCGGGGCAGGCTCTGCAGGGCCAGCGCCGCCCGCCGCTCCACCAGCGCCACCATCTCCGCCACCGACAGCAGGTCCGCGCCGTCCCCGGTGCCGCCGCCGTCACCCTTGGGCGCGTCCCCGGCGGGCCAGGGCGGGCTGGGCGCCGCTTTGGGCTCGTGGTGGCAGCGCCGGCGCCGCTTGGCCTTGGAGCTGTCGCTGCCCCAGTGGCCCTTGACCTTCATGGTGCTGGCGCGGCCGCCGGTGCCGCCGGTGCCGCCGGCGGAGCCGCTGCACTGGTGCGCCACGAAGAACGCCACCTTCTCCTTGGTGTTGCCCGGCTTGATGACGTACCAGGTGTCCAGCAGCACCCGCCCGTCCTCGGCGCTGCCGCCGCTGCCGGTGGCCGGGCCGGGCTCGGGGGGCTCCGGGGGGGTGTTCTCGGAGGGGCGGCAGCCCGGCGGGCACCGGGGGGCGCCGGGGGTGGCGGCACCGGCGGCGGCGGGGGACGGGGAGCATGGCTTGTTCTGCGAGAAGGTGCCGAAGGGCCGCGGGCACCAGAGCTGCAGCTGCGGGAAGGCGTTGGGGGGCTCCATCAGCAGCGCCGCCGCCGCCGCCGCCACCGGGGCCGCCGGGGCCGCCCGGGGCCTGCGGAGAGACGGCGGGTGACGAGGGGGGGACCCTCGGGGACATGGGGGGTGCTTGGGGACACCGGGGGGACACTTGGGGACACCGGGGGGAGCCCAGGGGACACCGGGGAGACTTTGGGGACACCGGGGGGAGCCTTGGGGACACCGGGGGGAGCCTTGGGGACACTGGGGGGACTTTGGGGACACCGGGGAGACACTTGGGGACACTGGGGAGACACTTGGGGACACTGGGGAGACATTTGGGGACACTGGGAGGACCCTTGGGGACACCGGGAGACACTTGGGGACACTGGGAGGACCCTTGGGGACACTGGGGGGAGCCTTGGGGACACCGGGGAAACACTTGGGGAGCCTTGGGGACACCGGAGGGAGGCTTGGGGACACCGGGGGGACACTTGGGGACACCGGGGAGACACTTGGGGAGCCTTGGGGACACCGGGGGAGCCTTGGGGACACCAGGGGGACCCTCAGGGACACCAGGAGGACACGTGGGGACACTGCGGGGAGCCTTGGGGACACCGGGGGGAGCCTTGGGGACACTGGGAGGACCCTTGGGGACACCAGGGGGACCTTCAGGGACGCCAGGAGGACACTTGGGGACACCGGGGGGAGCCTTGGGGACACTGGGGAGACACTTGGAGAGCCTTGGGACACCAGGGGGACCCTCAGGGACGCCAGGAGGACCCTTGGGACACCGGGGAGACACTTGGAGAGCCTTGGGGACACCGGGGGGACCCTCAGGGACGCCAGGAGGACACCTGGGGACACTGGGGGAGCCTTGGGGACACTGGGGAGACACTTGGGGACACTGCGGGGAGCCTTGGGGACACTGGAGAGACACTTGGGGACAGCGGGGGAGCCTTGGGGACACTGGGAGGACCCTTGGGGACACTGGAGAGACACCTGGGGACACTGCAGGGAGCCTTGGGGACACTGGGAGGGCGCTTGGGGGACACCGTGGGGACCCTTGGGGACATCGCGGGGCCGCGCCCCCCCCCGCCCCTTTCCCGCGCCGCAAGCCCCGCCCCTCCTCGCGCCCCGCCCCTCCCGGGGAGGCCCCGCCCCGCCCGTCTCACGCCCCGCCCCGCTCCCCCTCCCCGACCAATCAGCGCGCGGCGTTCGGGCCGTGCCCATATATGGACGGCGGCGCGCGCGGCGCGGAGGGGGCGTGGCCTCCAGGAGGGGGCGTGGCCAGGCGGGCCCCCGGTCCCGTGTGGGCCCCGTGGGGGGGAGGGCGGAACCGGGAGGGGGGTGGGGGCAACCGGCGCCGGTGTCCGGCGGGCCAGGACGCGGTAACGGGGCCCGGGGGCACCACCGGACCCACCCGCCCGCCGGGCGAGCGGCGCCGGTGCTCGGTGTCGCACCGGGATCCCCCGCCGTGCCCTCCGTTAGGCCCCGTGCGCGCTCCCAGCCACCCGCCCGCAGGCCCGGGCCGCTCCCCGGGGCATCCCGCGACCCCTCCCGTTCCGACCGGGCCCCGCCGGTGCCGCCGCCCCTCCCCCGCTCACCGGGCCGTGCCGGGCGCGGCCGCTCCGCCTCTCCGGCCGCTTCCGGGGTGCTGCGCCGCGCATGCGCCCGGGCCCGCCGCGCTGCGCGCCTGCGGCCGCGCGGGGCATCACGGGAGCTGTAGTTCTTTCCGCGCCGCGGGGCGTGCCGGGAGTTGTAGTTCCCGCCCCCCGCCCTCCCAAAATGACGGGGCGGCGCCCCCGCGGTGTCACGTGGTCGGTTTATTTTGGGGTACAAACCCCGGGGACCCCTCCCCAAGGTGTCACATCCCCCCCTCCCCCCCAAAACGCCCAAAATCCCCGGATTTCGCCCCAAATTGACTCAGCACCCAAAACTCTTGGGACTCGCCCCCCCAGAATACACAGGTGTCCCGCAGGTGCCCCCCAGGTGCCCCCAGGTGCCCTCTTCCCCCCAAGGTCCCTCCAGGTACCCCCCAGGTACCCCCCAGGTACCCCCCAGGTTCCCCCCAGGTGCCCCCAGGTACCCCCCCAGGTGCCCCCAGGTGCCCCCAGGTGCCCCCAGGTGCCCCCCAGGTACCCCCAGGTGCCCCCAGGTACCCCCCAGGTGCCCCCAGGTGCCCCCAGGTGCCCCCAGGTACCCCCCCAGGTGCCCCCAGGTGCCCCCCAGGTACCCCCCGGGTGCCCCCAGGTTCCCCCCAGGTGCCCCCAGGTACCCCCCAGGTGCCCCCAGGTGCCCCCAGGTGCCCCCAGGTACCCCCCCAGGTGCCCCCAGGTGCCCCCCAGGTACCCCCAGGTGCCCCCCAGGTGCCCCCAGGTACCCCCCAGGTACCCCCAGGTGCCCCCCAGGTGCCCCCCAGGTACCCCCCGGGTGCCCCCAGGTGCCCCCCAGGTGCCCCCCAGGTGCCCCCAGATGCCCCCCAGGTGCCCCCAGGTGCCCCCCAGGTGCCCCCAGATCCCCCCAGGTACCCCCAGATCCCCCCAGGTGCCCCCCAGGCCCCCCCAGATCCCCCCAGGTGCCCCCAGGTACCCCCAGGTGCCCAGGTGCCCCCCAGGTGCCCCAGGTGCCCCTCAGCAGCCGCTCTCGGCCACCGGGCGCTGCCCCCGTCGCGATTGACCCCTCGGGGGGGCCCTGGGGGGGCCGGGGACCCCCATCCGGCACCGCTCCTGCCACCCCCGCCGGACCTCGGCCTGCACCTGCGGGGCGGCATGTCGCGATAGGCGGCGATAGGCCCCGCCCGCGCCGCGATAGGCCCCGCCCATGTCGCGACAGGACGCACCTCCTTGTTGGTGAAGCAGTAGAGGACGCTGACCACCAGGCCCTGCTCGGGGGGGGGGGGGACATGGGGACACTCTGGGGGGCTCTGGCACTTCCGATTAACCCCAATTAACCCCAATTAATCCCAATTAACCCCAATTAACCCCAATTAACCACTCAGGTGTGTCCCAGGTGTGTCCCAGGTGTGCGGCTCACCTGTGCCGAGGTGAGCAGCAGGTGCAGGCACAGCCGGGCCAGCCCCACCCTCCCCAATTAACCCAAATTAACCCCAATTAACCCCAATTAACCCCAATTAACCCCATTAACACCCCAATTAACACCTCATTAACCCCCCAGGTGTCCCCAGGTGTGTGGCTCACCTGGGCCGAGGTGAGCAGCAGGTGCAGGAACAGCCGGGCCAGCCCCACCCTCCCCAATTAACCCCAATTAACCCCAATTAACACCTCATTAACCCCCAGGTGTGCTCCCAGGTGTGTGGCTCACCTGTGCCGAGGTGAGCAGCAGGTGCAGGCACAGCCCCAGGCCAGCCCCACCCTCCCCAATTAACCAAATTAACCCCAATTAACCCCAATTAACACCTCATTAACCCCCCAGGTGTGCTCCCAGGTGTGTGGCTCACCTGTGCCGAGGTGAGCAGCAGGTGCAGGCACAGCCCAGGCCAGCCCCACCCTCCCCAATTAACCCCAATTAACCCCAATTAACCCCAATTAACCCCATTAACACCCCAATTAACACCCCAATTAACACCTCATTAACCCCCCAGGTGTGTCCAGGTGTGTGGCTCACCTGTGCCGAGGTGGGCAGCAGGTGCAGGCACAGTGGGCAGCAGGTGCAGGCACAGCCCAGGCCAGCCCCACCCTCCCCAATTAACACCAATTAACCCCAATTAACCCCAATTAACCCCAATTAACCCCAATTAACCCCCCAGGTGTGTCCCAGGTGTCCCCCAGGTGTGTGGCTCACCTGGGCCGAGGTGAGCAGCAGGTGCAGGCACAGCCGGGCCAGCCCCACCCTCCCCAATTAACCCCAATTAACCCCAATTAACCCCATTAACACCCCAATTAACACCTCATTAACCCCCCCAGGTGTGCTCTCAGGTGTGTGGCTCACCTGTGCCGAGGTGAGCAGCAGGTGCAGGCACAGCCGGGCCAGCCCCACCCTCCCTAATTAACCCAAATTAACCCCAATTAACCCCATTAACACCCCAATTAACCCCAATTAACCACTCAGGTATGTCCCAGGTGTGCTCTCAGGTGTGTGGCTCACCTGTGCCGAGGTGAGCAGCAGGTGCAGGCACAGCCCAGGCCAGCCCCACCCTCCCCAATTAACACCAATTCACACCAATTAACCCCAATTAACCATTCAGGTGTCCCCAGGTGTCCCCAGTTGTGTCTCAGGTGCGTGGCTCACCTGTGCCAAGGTGAGCAGCAGGTGCAGGCACAGCCGGGCCAGCCCCACCCTCCCCAATTAACCCCAATTAACCCCAATTAACCCCATTAACCCCAATTAACCCCAATTAACCCCCCAGGTGTGTCCAGGTGTGTGGCTCACCTGGGCCGAGGTGAGCAGCAGGTGCAGGCACAGCCGGGCCAGCCCCACCCTCCCCAATTAACACCAATTAACCCCAATTAACCCCATTAACACCCCCATTAACACCCCAATTAACACCTCATTAACCCCCCAGGTGTGTCCCAGGTGTGTGGCTCACCTGTGCCGAGGTGAGCAGCAGGTGCAGGCACAGCCGGGCCAGCCCCACCCTCCCCAATTAACCCAAATTAACCCCAATTAACCCCATTAACCCCATTAACACCCCAATTAACACTTCATTAACCCCCCAGGTGTGCTCTCAGGTGTGTGTCTCACCTGGGCCGAGGTGAGCAGCAGGTGCAGGCACAGCCGGGCCAACCTGAGGCCGCCGCCCCCCTCGCCCTCCCCGGCCAGGGCGAAAATCACCTCGTGCACGCCCAGGAGCGGGATCAGCGTCAGCGTGGAGCGCGCCAGCCTGGGACAGGTGAGACAGGTGAGACAGGTGAGACAGGTGAGACAGGTGAGACACTGGGGACACCTGGGGACACCTGGGGATACACCTGGGGACACCTGGGGATACACCTGGGGACACCTCGTGCACGCCCAGGAGCGGGATCAGCGTCAGCGTGGAGCGCGCCAGCCTGGCACAGGTGAGACAGGTGGGACAGGTGAGACAGGTGAGACACCTGGGGACACCTGGGGACACCTGGGGACACCTCGTGCACGCCCAGGAGCGGGATCAGCGTCAGCCTGGAGCGCAGCTGAGACAGGTGACACAGGTGATACACCTGGGGACAGCCCCAGGCGCGGGGACACACCTGGGGAGATTTGGGGACCAGGTGTCCCCACCTGTCCAGGTGTCCCCTCCATGTCCCCACCCTCGCCAGGTGTCCCCGATGTCCCCACCCATTCCAGGTGTCCCCCACCTGAGCCAGGTGTCTCCGTGTCCCCCACAATGTCCCCACCCTCCCCGATGTCCCCACCTGTCCAGGTGCGTCCCCACCTGAGCCGCGTGTCCCCGCGCGCCACCTGCTGCGCGCGCACCTTGGCCACCAGGATCCGCACGATCCTCACGAACACCACGAAGTTCACCTGGCGCAGGTGCGACACACACGGGGGCGTGGCCGTGAGGCGGGGTGCGGCCCGCGCAGGTGCGCGGCGCAGGTGGGGCACACCTGGGTGACGTCACGCACCGCCACGGCCGCCAGGATGGGGCAGCGGATCAGCGCCCACACCGCCGCCCGCTCGTTGCGCTCCCAGCACCTGCGCGGGGGCGGGGCCTCCGTCAGCCACGCCCCCCCGCGTCACCTGAGGGGCGGGGACAGGGGGAGGGGGCGGGGGCAGGGGGAGGCCTCACCCCTCGTTCTCGTACAGGTAACGCAGGATGACCCAGGGCACCACGAAGAGCACGGGGACACCTGGGGGGACACACCTGGTGAGGGGGGGGACACACCTGGGGGGGACACACCTGGTGAGGGGGGGACATACACCTGGGGGACACCTGGGGGGACACACCTGGTGAGGGGGGGGGGACACACCTGGGGACACCTGGGGGGACACACCTGGTGAGGGGGGGGGACGACACACCTGGGGACACCTGGGGGGACACACCTGGTGAGGGGGGACACACCTGGTGAGGGGGGGGGGGACACACCTGGTGAGGGGGGGACACACCTGGGGGACACCTGGGGGGACACACCTGGTGAGGGAGGGGGACACACCTGGTTGGGGGGTGGGGGGACACAAAGGTGCAGGAGGTGACACAGGTGACACACAGGTGACAGGTGACACAGGTGATGCAGAGATAATACAGGTGACACAGGTAACACAGGTAACACGATAACACAATAACGCAGTGACACAGCGGCACACAGGTGACACAGGTGACACACAGGTGACAGGTGTGTCCCTCACCCCAGCCGAGCAGCAGGAAGGCGGGCAGGCGGCTCCGGGCGGGCGTGGCACACAGGTGACACAGGTAATACAGGTAACACGATAACACAATAACGCAGTGACACAGTGACACACAGGTGACACACAGGTGACACAGGTGAGTCCCTCACCCCATCCGAGCAGCAGGAAGGCGGGCAGGCGGGCTCCGGGCAGGTGTGGCACACAGGTAACACAGGTGACACGATAACACAATAACGCAGTGACACAGCGACACACAGGTGACACACAGGTGACACACAGGTGACACAGGTAACACGATAACACAATAACGCAGTGACACAGGTGACACACAGGTGACACAGGTGACACGGACAGGTGACACAGGTGACACACAGGTGTGTCCCTCACCCCATCTGAGCAGCAGGAAGGCGGGCAGGCGGCTCCGCGCAGGTGTGGCCGCACACAGGTGACACAGGTAACACAGGTGACACGATAACACAATAACGCAGTGACACAGTGACACACAGGTGACACAGGTGACACACAGGTGTGTCCCTCACCCCAGCCGAGCAGCAGGAAGGCGGGCAGGCGGCTCCGGGCGGGCGTGGCACACAGGTAATGCAGTGACACAGGTGACACAATAACACGATAACGCAATAACGCAGTGACACAGCGGCACACAGGTGACACAGCGGCACACAGGTGACACAGGTGACACACGGGTGACACAGACAGGTGACAGGTGAGTCCCTCACCCCATCCGAGCAGCAGGAAGGCGGGCAGGCGGCTCCGCGCGGGCGTGGCCAGCAGCAGCCGCAGCAGGAACAGCCCCTCGGCCGTGGCCCAGGCGTAGTTGGCGCCCACGCAGTACTGGGCCAGGCTCTGCGCCACGCGGCACGCGGGGCCCGCCTGCTGGCCGGGGACACCCGTGTCACCCGTGTCACCCGTGTCACCTCTGTCACCCGTGTCACCCGTGTCACCCGTGTCACCCGCGTCACCCGTGTCACCCGTGTCACCTCTGTCACCCGTGTCACCCGTGTCACCCGTGTCACCCGTGACACCCGTGTCACCCGTGTCACCCGTGCCACCCGTGTCACCCGTGTCACCCGTGTCACCCGTGTCACCCGTGCCACCCGTGCCACCCGTGTCACCCGTGTCACCCGCGCCACCCGTGTCACCCGTGTCACCCGTGCCACCCGTGTCACCCGCGCCACCCGTGTCACCCGCGCCACCCGTCTCACCCGTGTCACCCGTGCCACCCGTGTCACCCGTGTCACCCGTGTCACCCGTCTCACCCGTGTCACCCCGTGCCACCTCTGTCACCTCTGTCACCCGTGTCACCTCTGTCACCCGTGTCACCCGTGTCACCCGTGCCACCCGTGTCACCCGTGTCACCCGTGCCACCCGTGTCACCCGTGTCACCTCTGTCACCCGTGTCACCCGTGACACCCGTGTCACCTCTGTCACCCGTGTCACCCGTGCCACCCGTGTCACCCGTGTCACCCGTGTCACCCGTGCCACCTCTGTCCCCTCTGTCCCCTCCCCGGACACCCCTGTCCCTTCCTGACATCGCTGTGTCCCCTCTGTCCCCTCCCCGGACACCCCTGTCCCTTCCTGACATCGCTGTGTCCCCTCTGTCCCCTCCCCGACACCGCTGTCCCCTCCCCGGACATCGCTCTGTGTCACCTCTGTCCCCTCCCCAGCCACCCCTGTCCCCTCTGTCCCCTCCCCGGCCACCCCTGTCCCTTCCTGACACCGCTGTGTCCCCTCTGTCCCCCCAACACTTCTGTCCCCTCTCGATCCCCTGTGTCCCTTCCCTGTCCCCTCTGTCCCCTCCCTGCCCCGACACCGCTGTGTCCCCGATGTCCCCTCCTGGTCATCTCTGTCCCCTCTGTCCCTCCCTGACATCGCTGTGTCCCCCTCTGTCCCCCCCGACACTTCTGTCCCCTCTCGATCCCCTCTGTCCCCTCCCTGTCCCCTCTGTCCCCTCCCTGCCCCGACATCGCTGTGTCCCCTCTGTCCCCACCCCGGACACCGGCAGGAGGGGACAGCCACCCCCGCAGGTGTCCCCTCCCTTTTAGTGTCCCCACGGGTGTCCCTCCCTCCCGTGAGTGTCCCCACGGGTGTCCCCTGCTCCTGTGGGTGTCCCCTCCCTCTTTTCAGTGTCCCCACGGGTGTCCCCTCCCTCCCCTGGCTGTCCCATTGTCTGTCCCCCTGTCCCTAAGGCTGTCCCCTCTCTCCCGTGAGTGTCCCCAGGGGTGTCCCCTCCCTCCTTTCAGTGTCCCCAGGGGTGTCCCCCGCTCCCATGGGTGTCCCCAGGGGTGTCCCCCTCTCCCGGGGGTGTCCCCACGAGTGTCCCCTGCTCCTGTGGGTGTCCCCTCCCTCCTTTCAGTGTCCCCAGGGGTGTCCCCTCTTTCCCGTGAGTGTCCCCAGGGGTGTCCCCCTCTCCCGGGGGTGTCCCCGAGTGTCCCCCGCTCCGTGGCTGTCCCCACGGGTGTCCCCCTCTCCCGTGAGTGTCCCCAGGGGTGTCTCCCGCTCCCGGGGTGTCCCCGAGTGTCCCCCCTCTCCCGGGGTGTCCCCGAGTGTCCCCTCCCTCCCCTGGCTGTCCCCTCCCTCCTTTCAGTGTCCCCACGGGTGTCCCCTCTTTCCCGTGAGTGTCCCCAGGGGTGTCCCCCTCTCCCGGAGGTGTCCCCGAGTGTCCCCCGCTCCCGGGGTGTCCCCACGGGTGTCCCCCGCTCCCGTGGCTGTCCCCGAGTGTCCCCCCGCTCCATGGGTGTCCCCACGGGTGTCCCCCTCTCCTGTGGGTGTCCCCTGCTCCGGGGGTGTCCCCGAGTGTCCCCCGGCTGTCGCGCCTGCTCTCCCAGCAGCTGCAGGGGGTGTCCGGGTTGGTGGCCGGGGTTGGTGGCCGGGTTGGTGGCCCCGGGGGTGGCCCTGGTGCGGCAGCAGCGCGTCCCGGGTCAGGATGGCGGCGGCGCGCAGCGCGAAGGACACGAAGAGGTTGGCGTGGATCAGGTTCCGCGTGCAGCGCAGGCGCCTGGGGACATTGGGGGACATCGGGGGTGACACGGGGACACGGGGACATGAGGACATCCCTGGGGGACACAGGGACACGGTGTGGATCAGGTTCCGCGTGCAGCGCAGGCGCCTGGGGACATTGGGGACATCGGGGGGTGACACAGGGACACAGGGACACGGGGACATGGGGACATCCCTGGGTGACACGGGGACACGGCCTGGGTCAGGTTCCGCGTGCAGCGCAGGCGCCTGGGGACATCGGGGACATCGGGGGTGACACAGGGACACGGGGACACGGGGACATCCCCATGGTGACATCCCCATGGTGACACTGCCACGGGGACACCCTTGGGTGACACGGGGACACGGCCTGGGTCAGGTTCCGTGTGCAGCGCAGGCGCCTGGGGACACGGGGACATCGGGGGTGACACAGGGACATGGGGACATGGGACATCCCTGGGGACAGAGGGACACGGGGACACGGGGACATCCCTGGGGGACACAGGGACACGGCGTGGATCAGGTTCCGCGTGCAGCGCAGGCGCCTGGGGACATTGGGGACATCGGGGGTGACACAGGGACACAGGGACACGGGGACATCCCCATGGTGACACTGCCATGGGGACACCCTTGGGTGACACAGGGACAGGGGGGACATGGGGACATCCCCAGATGTGACGATGTCCCCAGGTGTGCCACCCCCCAGGTGTGCCAGTGTCCCCAGGTGTGACAATGCCCCAGGTGTGGACAATGTCCCAGGTGTCCCCAGGTGTGCCACCCCCCAGGTGTGTCCCCAGGTGTGACAATGCCCCAGGTGTGACAATGTCCCAGGTGTCCCCAGGTGTGCCACCACCCCAGGTGTGTCCCCAGGTGTGACAATGCCCCAGGTGTGACAATGCCCCAGGTGTCCCCAGGTGTGCCACCCCCCAGGTGTGTCCCCAGGTGTCCCCAGGTGTCCCCACCTGAGCAGCAGCAGCAGCAGCAGCGCCACCAGCAGCGCCACCAGGGACACGGAGTAGCCCACGTGTAGAGGAGGCGGAACTGCTCCAGCAGCCACACCTGGCGCTGCGGGGACAGGGACGGGGGACAGGGGACACGGGGACACCGCACAGGGGACACGGGGACACCGGACAGGGGACACCGGGACACGGGGGACAGGGGACACCGGGACACCGGACAGGGGACACCGGGACACAGGGACAGGGGGACACAGGGACAGGGGACACGGGGACACCGGACAGGGGACACCGGGACACCGGACAGGGGGACACGGTGGGTGACACGGTGGGGGACAGGGACACCGGAGAGAGGACAGGGGGACACCGCACAGGGGACACGGGGACACCGGACAGGGGACACGGGGACACCGCACAGGGGACAGGGGGGACACCGGAGAGGGGACACCGGGACACGGGGACACCGGACAGGGGACACCGGGACAAGGGGACAGGGGGACACGGTGGGTGACACGGTGGGTGACACGGTGGGGGACACGGGGACACCGGACAGGGGACACGGTGGGTGACACGGTGGGGGACAGGGACACCAGAGAGGGGACACCGGGACACCGGAGAGGGGACAGGGGGACACCGGAGAGGGGACACCGGGACACCAGGACACGGTGGGGGACAGGGGACAGGGGGGACAAGGGGACAGGGGGACAAAAGGACAGGGGACATGGCAGGGGACATGACATGGCACAGGGGACAGGGGAACCGGGGGACACGGGGACAATAGGACATGAGACATGGCAGGGGACAGGGGGACACGGGACACAGCAGGGGACAAGGGACATGGTAGGGGACACAAGAGGGCACAGGGGACACGGGACACGGGGCACAGCAGCGACACATGTGCCAGCACAGCGTGGCACCGGGGGTGACACGGGGGGTGACACGGGGGTGACACGGGGGGTGACACGGGGGTGACACGGGGGTGACAATGTGCCAGCACAGCGTGGCGCCGGGGGGTGACACGGGGGTGACACGGGGGTGACACGGGGGGTGACAATGTGCCAGCACAGCGTGGCACCGGGGGTGACACGGGGGGTGACACGGGGGTGACACGGGGGTGACACGGGGGGTGACAATGTGCCAGCGCAGCGCGGCGCCGGGCGCCACCCGGTGTCACACGGAGCGCAGTGTGACACGCACAGTGTGACACCCGGCGACACGGAGCGCGACACGGAGCGCGACACGGGGACGGGCACGCGGGGGTGGCACCCGCGGGTGTCACCGCGCTGTGACCCCGCTGTCCCCTGCAGCGCCACCAGCCCCGTGCTGGCCCCGCCGTGTCCCCTCCCTGTCCCAAACCTGTCCCCTCCCTGTCCCCTGCCTGTCCCAACCCTGTCCCTTCAATGTCCCCTCCCTGTCCCTTCAATGTCCACTTCCCTGTCCCCTCCCTGTCCCCTCATTGTCCCCTCGCTGTCCCCTCCCTGTCCCCCCTCTATCCCCGCCACATCCCCCCATTGCCCCTCCCTCGCTGTCCCCTCGCTGTCCCCTCGCTGTCCCCTCCCTGTCCCTGTCCCCTCTCTGTCCCCTCGCTGTCCCCTCGCTGTCCCCTCGCTGTCCCCTCCCTGTCCCCTCTCTGTCCCCTCGCTGTCCCCTCCCTGTCCCCTCTCTGTCCCCTCTCTGTCCCCTCGCTGTCCCCTCGCTGTCCCCTCATTGTCCCCTCCCTGTCCCCTCCCTGTCCCCCCTCTATCCCCGCCACATCCCCTCCCTCTCCCTCCCTGTCCCCTCCCTGTCCCCTCATTATCCCCTCGCTGTCCCCTCCCTGTCCCCTCGCTGTCCCCTCATTGTCCCCTCGCTGTCCCCCCCTCTATCCCCGCCACATCCCCTCATTGTCCCCTCCCTGTCCCCTCCCTGTCCCCTCCCTGTCCCCTCCCTGTCCCCCTCCCTGTCCCTCGCTGTCCCCGCGCTGTCCCCGCGCTGTCCCCTCATTGTCCCCTCCCTGTCCCCTCATTGTCCCCTCGCTGTCCCCTCGCTGTCCCCGCGCTGTCCCCACCCTTTCCCCTCGCTGTCCCCGCGCTGTCCCCACCTCCAGCGGTGTCACCTGCGCCAGGTCCTCGCACTGCGCGTTGTCCTGCCAGGTCCGGCCGCTCTCGTCGGTCACCCAGCGCCCGTCGGGGCCGCAGCGCCGCGCCACCACCCCGCCCTGCACTGCACGCGGCTGTCACCGCCTGTCCCCATCCTGTCCCCTCTGTCCCCATTGATGTCCCCATTGATGTCCCCATTGATGTCCCCGAGCTGTCCCCTGGCTGTCCCCTGGCTGTCACCGCCTGTCCCCATCCTGTCCCCTGTCCCCTCTGTCCCCATTGATGTCCCCTGGCTGTCCCCGTCGGGGCCGCAGCGCCCGCGCCACCACCCCGCCCTGCACTGCACGCGGCTGTCACCGGCTGTCCCCATCCTGTCCCCTCGCTGTCCCCTCTCTGTCCCCTGGCTGTCCCCTCTCTGCCACCGGGCTGTCCCCTCGCTGTCCCCTGTCCCCTCTGTCGCCATTCATGTCCCCATTGATGTCCCCACGCTGTCCCCCGCGCTGTCCCCTGTCCCCTCTGTCCCCTGGCTGTCCCCTCTCTGTCCCCATTGATGTCCCCTCTCTGTCCCCTCTCTGTCCCCTCGCTGTCCCCTGGCTGTCCCCATTGATGTCCCCTCTCTGTCCCCCGGCTGTCCCCTGTCCCCTCTGTCCCCATTGATGTCCCCATTGATGTCCCCATTGATGTCCCCATTGATGTCCCCTCTCTGTCCCCTCTCTGTCCCCTCTCTGTCCCCTGGCTGTCCCCTCGCTGTCCCCTCTCTGTCCCCACGCTGTCCCCTCGCTGTCCCCGCGCTGTCCCCTGTCTCCTCTGTCGCCATTGATGTCCCCCTGGCTGTCCCCTCTCTGTCCCCATTGATGTCCCCTCTCTGTCCCCTCTCTGTCCCCTCTGTCCCCTCTCTGTCCCCTCCCTGTCCCCGCGCTGTCCCCTCTGTCCCTATTGATGTCCCCCGCGCTGTCCCCTTGCTGTCCCCTGGCTGTCCCCGCGCTGTCCCCATTGATGTCCCCTCTCTGTCCCCTCCCTGTCCCCTGTCTGTCCCCGGCTCACCTCGGGGGTACCAGGGCAGGTACCAGGGGCAGGGGACAGTGGCCGTGCTGTTGGGGACAGCGTCGCCCCAGCACGCGTACAGGTCGAAGCTGCGGTTGCACACGGGGCCTGGGGGACGCCGATGTCACCGGGCTGTCCCCGAGGTGTCCCCGGGGTGTCCCCGAGGTGTCCCGGGGTGTCACCGGGCTGTCCCCGAGGTGTCCCCGAGGTGTCCCCGCGGTGTCCCCGAGGTGTCCCGAGGTGTCCCCGGGTGTCCCCGAGGTGTCCCCGCGGTGTCCCCGGGCTGTCCCCGGGGTGTCCCCGGGCTGTCCCCGCGGTGTCCCCGAGGTGTCCCCGAGGTGTCCCCGGGGTGTCCCCGAGGTGTCCCCGAGGTGTCCCCGAGGTGTCCCCGGGGTGTCCCCGAGGTGTCACCGGGGTGTCACCGGGCTGTCCCCGAGGTGTCCCCGGGGTGTCCCCGCGGTGTCCCCCGCGGTGTCCCCGGGGTGTCCCCGAGGTGTCCCCGAGGTGTCACCGCGGTGTCCCCGGGGTGTCCCCGCGGTGTCCCCGAGGTGTCCCCGCGGTGTCCCCGGGCTGTCCCCGGGGTGTCCCCGGGGTGTCCCCGAGGTGTCCCCGAGGTGTCCCCGCAGTGTCCCCGGGCTGTCACCGGGGTGTCCCCGGGGTGTCCCCGAGGTGTCCCGGGGTGTCCCCGGGGTGTCACCGGGGTGTCCCCAGGGTGTCCCCGGGGTGTCCCCGAGGTGTCCCCGCGGTGTCCCCGAGGTGTCCCCGAGGTGTCCCCGGGGTGTCCCCGGGGTGTCCCCGCCGGGGGGGGGGCGGGGCGTGGCCCAGGTGTGGGCGGGGTCTCACCTGTCGGGGGCGGGGCCAGGCGCAGGTGCAGCTCGCAGCCTGGCGGTACTGGCGCCAGGCGACAACGGTGGCCTGGGCGGAGCGCTCCTGGGGACACAGGGGACAATGGGGGGACATCAATGGGGACAGCAATGAGCACAGGCGGAGCGCTCCTGGGGACAGCAATGGGGACATCAGGGGGACATCAGGGGGACAGCGAGGGGACATCAATGGGGACAGCAATGACCAGGGGCGGAGCGCTCCTGGGAACACAGGGGACATCGGGGGGGACATCAGTGGGGACAGAGGGGACATCAGGGGGGGGACATCAATGGGGACAGCAATGGGGACATCAGGGGGGACAGAGGGGACATCAGGGGGACATCAACGGGGACAGCAATGGGGACATCAGGGGGGACATCAGGGGGGACATCAGGGGGGACAGCAATGGGGACAGAGAGGACATCAGAGGGGACAGCAATGGGGACATCAATGGGGACAGAGGGGACAGCAATGGGGACAGCAATGGGGACAGCAATGACCAGGGGCGGAGCGCTCCTGGGGACACAGGGGACAGCAATGGGGACACAGGGGACATCGGGGGGGGACAGAGGGGACATCAGGGGGGACAGAGGGGACATCAGGGGGACAGCAATGGGGACAGGGGGAGCGCTCCTGGGGACACAGGGGACATCGGGGGGACATCAGGGGGGACAGAGGGGACAATCAGGGGGGACACCAATGGGGACAGCAATGACCAGGGGCGGAGCGCTCCTGGGGACACAGGGGACAATGGGGGGACACAGGGGACATCAATGGGGACAGAGGGGACAGCAATGGGGACAGCATTGGGGACAGCAATGGGGACAGCAATGGGGACAGCAATGGGGACACAGGGGACAGCAATGGGGACAGCAATGGGGACAGGAATGAGCAGGGGCGGAGCGCTCCTGGGGGACACAGGGGACATCAGGGGGGACATCGGGGGACATCAATGGGGACATCAGGGGGACATCAATGGGGACAGCAATGACCAGGGGCGGAGCGCTCCTGGGGACACAGGGGACAATGGGGACATCAATGGGGACATCAGTGGGGACAGAGGGGACATCAGGGGGACATCAGGGGGGACAGCAATGGGGACATCGGGGGGACAGCGAGGGGACATCAGGGGGGACAGAGGGGACATCAGGGGGACATCAATGGGGACATCAATGGGGACAGAGGGGACAGCAATGGGGACAGCAATGGGGACAGAGGGGACAGCAATGAGCAGGGACGGAGCGCTCCTGGGGACAGAGAGGGGACAATGGGGACATCAGCGGGGACACCGCGGGGGGTCTCACCTCTGCTCCCGGCGGGCCCGGGGTCGCCGCCTGCTGCCCCATGGTGTCCCCTGGTGTCCCCTGGTGGCCCCCTGGTGGCCGCGGAGTGTCGCCGCTGTCCCCTCGCTGTCCCCTCGCCGTCCCGGTGTCGCCGGCTCTGTCACCCGCGCGTGGCTCTGTCACCCCCGGGTGGCACCGGCGGGGCGGGGCCCGCCCCTGGGAGGGGCCTCGGTGGCACCGGGGGGGGGTCACGATGTCACCCGGTGTCACCAGAGGGGTCCTCAGTGTCACCAGGAGGGTCCCAGGTGTCCCCCGGTGTCACCCACGGGGGTCTCAGTGTCACCAGGAGGGTCCCGATGTCACCCACAGAGGTCTCAGTGTCACCCAGTGTCACCAGTGTCCCCCAGGTGTCCCCCGATGTCACCCACAGGGGTCCTCAGTGTCACCTAGTGTCACCAGAGGGGTCTCGGTGCCACCCAGGTGTCCCCCAATGTCACCCACAGGGGTCTCGGTGTCCCCCGACGTCACTCACGGGGGTCCTCAGTGTCACCCAGTGGTCACCAGAGGGGTCTCGGTGTCACCAGGAGGGTCCCAGGTGTCCCCCGGTGTCACCCGCAGAGGTCTCAGTGTCCCCCAGTGTCACCAGAGGGGTCTCGGTGCCACCCAGGTGTCCCCCAATGTCACCCACAGGGGTCTCGGTGTCCCCGACGTCACCCACGGGGGTCGCGGTGTCACCAGGAGGGTCCCCAGTGTCCCCCAGGTGTCACCCACTGTCACCCACAGAGGTCTCGGTGTCCCCCAGTGTCACCAAGGGGGTCTCGGTGTCACCAGGAGGGTCCCAGGTGTCCCCCGGTGTCACCCACAGAGGTCTCAGTGTCACCCAATGTCACCCACGGGGGTCTCGGTGTCACCAGGAGGGTCCCAGGTGTCCCCCGATGTCACCCACGGGGGTCCTCAGTGTCCCCCAGTGTCACCAAGGGGGTCTCGGTGTCACCAGGAGGGTCCCCAGTGTCCCCCAGTGTCCCCAGTGTCCCCCAGGTGTCCCCCAGGTGTCCCCCACTGTCACCCACGGGGGGTCTCAGTGTCACCCGGGTGTCACCAGAGGGGTCTCGGTGTCACCAGGAGGGTCCCCAGTGTCCCCCAGGTGTCCCCCAGTGTCACTCACGGGGGTCCTCAGTGTCACCCGGTGTCACCAGGTGGGTCTCGATGTCACCAAGGGGTCTCGGTGTCCCCCAGGTGTCCCCCAGGTGTCCCCCACTGTCACCCACAGAGGTCTCAGTGTCACCCGGTGTCACCAGAGGGGTCCTCAGTGTCACCAAGGAGGTCTCAGTGTCACCAGGAGGGTCCCAGGTGTCCCCCGGTGTCACCCACGGGGGTCCTCAGTGTCACCAAGGGGTCCCCAGTGTCCCCCAGTGTCCCCCACTGTCACCCACAGAGGTCTCGGTGTCACCCGGTGTCACCAGAGGGGTCTCGGTGCCACCAGTGTCCCTCAGTGTGATCTGCGGGGGGTCTCCGTGTCACCAGAGGGGTCCCAGGTGTCCCCCAGTGTCACCAGAGGGGTCTCGGTGTCACCAGGAGGGTCCCAGGTGTCCCCCGGTGTCACTCACGGGGGTCCTCAGGGTCACCCGGTGTCCCCGAGGGGGTCTCGGTGCCACCCAGGTGTCCCCCAGTGTCACCCACAGAGGCCTCGGTGTCACCAGGAGGGTCCCAGGTGTCCCCCAGTGTCCCCCAGGTGTCCCCCACTGTCACCCACAGAGGTCTCAGTGTCACCCAGTGTCACCAAGGGGGTCTCGGTGCCACCAAGGTGTCCCCCGATGTCACCCACAGAGGTCTCAGTGTCCCCCGACGTCACCCACGGGGGTCTTGGTGTCACCAGGGGGGTCCCAGTGTCCCCCAGTGTCCCCCAGCACCCCCCAACCCTGTGGGCGTGTCCCCAATGCCAGGGGGGCGTATCCCGAGGGGAGGGGGCGTGTCCCCAAACGGAGGGGGGCGTGTCCCCAATGCCAGAGGGGCGTGTCCCCAAACGGAGGGGGCGTGTCCCCAATCCCAGGGGGCGTGTCCCCAAACGGAGGGGGCGTGTCCCCAGGCCGAGAGGGCGATCCCCCATTCAAGGGGGGCGCGTCCCAACGGGAGGGGGGCGTGTCCTCCCGGCCGAAGGGGGCGTGTCCCCAGCGACGCGGGGTCCGCCCGTCCGCCAGGGGGCGCCAACCCCGGGGAAGGAAGGACCGGAAGGAAGGCCCGGCGGGAGGGGGGCGTGTCCCGCGTGACGCCATCAGCGCGCGCCCCCGGGCCGGGCAGGATGGTGGCGGGCGCGTTCCCGCTGGCCAAGCTGCTGACGCTGGGCGCGCGCCAGCTCAGCCGCCCCCTGGCCGCGCGCATCAAGGCGGGGGCGCGCGCCTCGCCCTTCTTCCGCACCTACATCTGCCTGCCCCCCGCGCAGCGTGAGTGACGGGGGGGGGACACCTGGGGGGGGGGGGGACACACCTGGGGGGGGACACACCTGGGGACACCTGGGGGGGGACACACCTGGGGGACACACCTGGGGACGGGGACACACCTGGGGGACACACCTGGGGGGGGGGGGGACACACCTGGGGGGGACGCACCTGGGGACGGGGACACACCTGGGGACACACCTGGGGACGGGACACAGCTGGGGACACACCTGGGGACACAGCTGGGGGGGACACACCTGGGGGGGGACACACCTGGGGACACACCTGGGGGGGGATGCACCTGGGGACACACCTGGGGACGGGGACACACCTGGGGGGACACCTGGGGGGGACACACCTGGGGACACACCTGGGGGGGGGGGACACACCTGGGGGGACACAGCTGGGGGGGGGGACACACCTGGGGGGATACACCTGGGGGGGGGGATACACCTGGGGATGGGACACACCTGGGGGGGAGACACCTGGGGGGAGACAGACCTGGGGGCACACCTGGGGACGGGGGGACACACCTGGGGGGGGACACCTGGGGACACACCTGGGGGGGACACACCTGGGGGGGACACACCTGGGGGGGACACACCTGGGGACACACCTGGGGACACACCTGGGGATGGGGACACACCTGGGGACACACCTGGGGGGGGACACACCTGGGGACACACCTGGGACACACCTGGGGACACACCTGGGCATGGGGACACACCTGGGGACACACCTGGGGGATGGGACACACCTGGGGACACACCTGGGGACACACCTGGGGATGGGGACACACCTGGGGACACACCTGGGGGGGGACACACCTGGGGGGGACACACCTGGGGGGGACACACCTGGGGACACACCTGGGACACACCTGGGGCATGGGGACACACCTGGGGGGGACACACCTGGGGACACACCTGGGATGGGACACACCTGGGGACACACCTGGGGACACAGCTGGGGACGGGACACACCTGGGCGGGGGGGCACACCTGGGGACGGGACACACCTGGGGGACACACCTGGGGGGGGACACACCTGGGGACACACCTGGGCACGGGGGGAACCCGCCGTGGGTCACATTTGGGGGTGGGATTGGCCTGGGACCCTCCCTCGGAGGGGTCACGGGGGTGTGGGGACACCTGGGGACACCTGGGGGACACCTGGGGGGGTGACAATGACATTGGGGACACCGGGGGGGTCTGGGGGTGGATTTTGGGGGATCTGGGGTTGGTTTGGGGGGATTTGTCGCTGGGTTTTGAGGAGGTGCGTTGCTGGATTTGGGGGGAACTCACGGGCGAGATTTGGGAGTTTGTGGCCGGATTTGGGGGAGATTTGGGGATTTGTGGCTGTTTTATGGGGGGGTTTGTGGCTGCATTTTGGGGGGATTTGTGGCTGGATTTTGGGGGGATTTGTGGCTGTTTTATGGGGGATTTGTGGCTGGATTTTGGGGGGATTTGTGGCTGGATTTTGGGGGGATTTGTGGCTGGATTTTGGGGGATTTGTGGCTGTTTTATGGGGGATTTGTGGCTGGATTTTGGGGGCATCTGGGGTTGGTTTGGGGGGAATTTACGTCTGGATTTGGGCGGGATTTACGGTTGAATTTTGGGAATTTGTGGTTGTTTTATGGGGGGGGGTTGTGGTTTTGTTTGGGGGGTCCTGAGGTTGATTTTGAGGGGAGTCTGGGGGTGGATTTTGGGGGAATCTGGGGGTGGATTTGGGAGGGAATTTATGTCTGAATTTGAGGATTTTGCAGCTGGATTTGGGGGGGAATCTGGGGTTGATTTGGGGGCAATTTCAGGCTGGTTTTGGGGGGATTCGTGGCCGGATTTGGGGCGATTTGGGGGCTGGTTTGGGGGCATTCACCACCGCTCCCCCTCTGCCGTGCCTCAGTTTCCCTCCCTGTTTCCCGTGCCTCAGTTTACCTCTCCCTTCCATCTCTGTGCCTCAGTTTACCACTGGCTGGAGATGCTCCCCATGTCTGTGCCTCAGTTTCCCCCGTTTCTCTCCCGTGCCTCAGTTTACCACTGGGTGGAGATGCTCCCCATTCCCCATCCCCTGTGCCTCAGTTTCCCTTTCTGTGCCTCAGTTTCCCCCGTTCTCTCCCGTGCCTCAGTTTACCACTGGGTGGAGATGCTCCCATTCCTGTGCCTCAGTTTCCCTCTCATTTCCATTTCTGTGCCTCAGTTTCCCCATTTCTCTCCGTGCCTCAGTTTACCACTGGGTGAAGATGCCCCATTCCCCATCCCCTGTGCCTCAGTTTCCCTTTTTGTGCCTCAGTTTCCCCCCGTTTTCTCTCCCGTGCCTCAGTTTACCACTGGCTGGAGATGCTCCCCATTCCCGTGCCTCAGTTTCCCTCTCATTTCCATTTCTGTGCCTCAGTTTCCCCATTTCTCTCTCTGTGCCTCAGTTTACCACTGGGTGGAGATGCCCCCAGCCATTTCTGTGCCTCAGTTTCCCTCTCATTTTCCATTTCTGTGCCTCAGTTTACCACTGGTGGGAGATGCTCCCCATTCCCGTGCCTCAGTTTCCCCCCGTTTTCACTCTCCCGTGCCTCAGTTTCCCCGTTTCTCTCCAGTTTACCACTGGGTGGAGATGCTGCCCATTCCCGTGCCTCAGTTTCCCTTTTTGTGCCTCAGTTTCCCCGTTTTCTCTCCAGTTTACCACTGGGTGGAGATGCCCCCAGCCATTCCCGTGCCTCAGTTTCCCCATTTTCTCTCCCGTGCCTCAGTTTCCCCCGTTTCTCTCTCTGTGCCTCAGTTTAGCACTGGTGGGAGATGCCCCCAGCCATTTCTGTGCCTCAGTTTCCC
>JBBFKN010000329.1:37500-41433 GCA_039654755.1 Calcarius lapponicus | reverse complement strand
TCCCTTCCCTTCCCTTCCCAGCAACCTTCCCTTCCCTTCCCTTCCCGCAACCTTCCCGCAACCTTCCCTTCCTTCCCGCAACCTTCCCTTCCCTTCCCTTCCCTTCCCTTCCCTTCCCTTCCCTTCCCGCAACTTTTCCGCAACCTTCCCTTCCCTTCCCCTTCCCCTTCCCACAACCTTCCCCTTCCCTTCCCTTCCCTTCCCTTCCTTCCCTTCCCTTCCCTTCCTTCCCTTCCCTTCCCTTCCCTTCCCTTCCTTCCCTTCCCTTCCCTTCCCTTCCCTTCCCTTTCCCTTCCCTTCCCCTCCCTTCCCTTCCCGCAACTTTCCCTTCCCTTCCTTCCCTTCCCTTCCCTTCCCTTCCCCTTCCCCTTCCCTTCCCTTCCCTTCCCTTCCCTTCCCTTCCCGCAACCTTCCCTTCCCGCAACCTTCCTTCCCGCAACCTTCACTTCCCGCAACCTTCCCGCAACCTTCCCCTTCCCGCAACCTTCCCTTCCCGCAACCTTCCCGCAACCTTCCCTTCCCCGCCAACCTTCCCTTCCCGCAACGTTCCCTTCCCTTCCCTTCCCTTCCCTTCCCTTCCCGCAACCTTCCCTTCCCTTCCCGCAACCTTCCCTTCCCTTCCCGCAACCTTCCCTTCCCCGTCCCGCAACCTTCCCTTCCCGCAACCTTCCCTTCCCGCAACCTTCCCTTCCCGCAACCTTCCCGCACCTTCCCTTCCCGCAACCTTCCCTTCCCGCAACCTTCCCTTCCCGCAACCTTCCCGCAACCTTCCCTTCCCAGCAACCTTCCCGCAACCTTCCCGCACCCTTCCCGCAACCTTCCCTTCCCGCAACCTTCCCTTCCCTTCCCGCAACCTTCCCTTCCCTTCCCTTCCCTTCCCTTCCCTTCCCTTCCCTTCCCTTCCCGCAACCTTCCCTTCCCGCAACCTTCCCTTCCCGCAACCTTCCCTTCCCCTTCCCTTCCCTTCCCGCAACCTTCCCTTCCCGCAACCTTCCCTTCCCTTCCCTTCCCTTCCCGCAACCTTCCCTTCCCTTCCCTTCCGTTCCCGCAACCTTCCCTTCCCTTCCCGCAACCTTCCCGCAACCTTCCCTTCCCTTCCCTTCCCTTCCCTTCCCTTCCCGCAACCTTCCCTTCCCGCAACCTTCCCGCAAACCTTCCCGCAACCTTCCCTTCCCTTCCCTTCCCTTCCCTTCCCTTCCCTTCCCTTCCCGCAACCTTCCCTTCCTTCCCGCAACCTTCCCTTCCCGCAACCTTCCCTTCCCGCAACCTTCCCCTTCCCTTCCCTTCCCTTCCCTTCCCTTCCCTTCCCTTCCCGCAACCTTCCCGCAACCTTCCCTTCCCTTCCCGCAACATTCCCTTCCCTTCCCGCAACCTTTCCCTTCCCGCACCTTCCCTTCCCGCAACCTTCCCTTCCCTTCCCGCAACCTTCCCTTCCCGCAACCTTCCCTTCCCGCAACCTTACCTTCCGCAACCTTCCCTTCCCGCAACCTTCCCGCAACCTTCCCTTCCCTTCCCTTCCCGCAACCTTCCTTTCCCGCAACATTCCCTTCCCGCAACCCTTCCCTTCCCGACAACCTTCCCGCAACCTTCCCTTCCCGCAACCTTCCCTTCCCCCGCAACCTTCCCTTCCCGCAACCTTCCCTTCCCTTCCCTTCCCTTCCCTTCCACGCAACCTTCCCTTCCCGCAACCTTCCTTCCCTTCCCGCAACCTTCCCTTCCCGCAACCCTTCCCTTCCCTTCCCTTCCCGCAACCTTCCCTTCCCTTCCCTTCCCGCAACCTTCCCTTCCCTTCCCTTCCCTCCCCTTCCCTTCCCTTCCCTTCCCTTCCCTTCCCTTCCCTTCCCTTCCTTTCCCTTCCCTTCCCTTCCCTTCCTTCCCTTCCCTTCCCTTCCCTTCCCACAACCTTCCCTTCCCCTCCCTTCCCGCAACCTTCCCTTCCCTTCCCTTCCCTTCCCTTCCCTTCCCCTTCCCATCCCTTCCCTTCCTTCCCTTCCTTCCCTTCCCTTCCCTTCCCTTCCCTTCCCTTCCTTCCCTTCCCTTCCCTTCCCTTCCTTCCCTTCCCTTCCCTTCCCTTCCCTTCCCTTCCCTTCCCTTCCCTTCCCTTCCTTCCCTTCCCTTCCCTTCTCCCTTCCCTTCCCTTCCCGCAACCTTCCCGCAACCTTCCCTCAACCTCTTCCTTCCCGCAACCTTCCCTTCCCGCAACCTTCCCTTCCCTTCCCGCAACCTTCCCCTTCCCGCAACCTTCCCTTCCCGCAACCTTCCCTTCCCGCACCCCTTCCCTTCCCTTCCCGCAACCTTCCCTTCCCTTCCCGCAACCTTCCCCTTCCCTTCCCTTCCCGCAACCTTCCCTTCCCCGCAACCTTCCCTTCCCGCAACCTTCCCTTCCCGCAACCTTCCCTTCCCTTCCCGCAACCTTCCCTTCCCTTCCCGCAACCTTCCCTTCCTGCAACCTTCCCTTCCGCAACCTTCCCCTTCCCGCAACCTTCCCGCAACCTTCCCTTCCCGCAACCTTCCCTTCCCGCAACCTTCCCTTCCCGCAACCTTCCCGCAACCTTCCTTCCCTTCCCTTCCCTTCCCTTCCCTTCCCTTCCCTTCCCGCAACCTTCCCTTCCGCAACCTTCCCTTCCCGCAACCCTTCCCGCATCCTTCCCTTCCCTTCCCCCTTCCCTTCCCTTCCCGCAACCTTCCCTTCCCTTCCCCTTCCCGCAACCTTCCCGCAACTTCCCTTTCCCTTCCCGCAACCTTCCCTTCCCTTCCCTTCCCTTCCCCTTCCCTTCCCTTCCCTTCCCGCAACCTTCCCGCAACCCTTCCCCTTCCCTTCCCTTCCTTCTTCCCTTCCCCTTCCCTTCCCTTCCCTTCCCTTCCCCTTCCCTTCCCCGCAACCTTCCCTTCCCTTCCCCTTCCCTTCCCTTCCCTTCCTTCCCTTCCCTTCCCCTTCCCTTCCCTTCCCTTCCCTTCCTTCCCTTCCCTTCCCTTCCCTTCCTTCCCTTCCCTTCCCTTCCTTCCCTTCCCTTCCCTTCCCTTCCTTCCCTTCCCTTCCCTTCCCTTCCCTTCCCTTCCCTTCCCGCAACCTTCCCTTCCCGCAACCTTCCCTTCCCGCAACCTTCCCTTCCCGCAACCTTCCCTTCCCGCAAACCTTCCCGCAACCTTCCCTTCCGCAACCTTCCCTTCCCGCAACCTTCCCGCAAACCTTCCCTTCCAGCAACCTTCCCTTCCCGCAACGTTCCCTTCCCTTCCCTTCCCTTCCCTTCCCTTCCCGCAACCTTCCCTTCCCTTCCCGCAAACCTTCCCTTCCCTTCCCGCAACCTTCCCTTTCCCGTCCCGCAACCTTCCCTTCCCGCAACCTTCCCTTCCCCGCACCTTCCCTTCCCGCAACCTTCCCAGCAACCTTCCCTTCCCGCAACCTTCCCTTCCGCAAACCTTCCCTTCCCGCAACCTTCCCGCAACCTTCCCTTCCCGCAACCTTCCCGCAACCTTCCCGCAACCTTCCCTTCCCTTCCCTTCCCGCAACCTTCCCTTCCCCTTCCCGCAACCTTCCCGCAACCTTTCCCTTCCCTTCCTTCCCTTCCCTTCCCTTCCCTTGCCCTTCCCTTCCCTTCCCGCAACCTTCCCTTCCGCAACCTTCCCTTCCCTTCCCTTCCCGCAACCTTCCCTTCCCGCAACCTTCCCTTCCCGCAACCTTCCCTTCCCACAACCTTCCCGCATCCTTCCCTTCCCTTCCCTTCCCTTCCCTTCCCGCAACCTTCCCTTCCCTCCCTTCCCGCAACCTTCCCGCAACCTTCCCTTCCCTTCCCGCAACCTTCCCTTCCCTTCCCTTCCCTTCCCTTCCCTTCCCTTCCCTTCCCTTCCCGCAACCTTCCCGCAACCTTCCCACAACCCTTCCCTTTCCCTTCCCTTCCTTCCCTTCCCTTCCCTTCCCTTCCCGTCCCTTCC
>JBBFKN010000329.1:0-27500 GCA_039654755.1 Calcarius lapponicus | reverse complement strand
CCCTTCCCTTCCCGCAACCTTCCCTTCCCTTCCCGCAACCTTCCCTTCCCGTCCCGCAAACCTTCCCTTCCCGCAACCTTCCCTTCCCGCAACCTTCCCTTCCCGCAACCTTCCCGCAACCTTCCCTTCCCGCAACCCTTCCCTTCCCGCAACATTCCCTTCCCGCAACCTTCCCGCAACCTTCCCTTCCCGCAACCTTCCCGCAACCTTCCCGCACCCTTCCCGCAACCTTCCCTTCCCGCAACCTTCCCTTCCCTTCCCGCAACCCTTCCCTTCCCTTCCCTTCCCTTCCCTTCCCTTCCCTTCCCTTCCCTTCCCCGCAACCTTCCCTTCCCGCAACCTTCCCTTCCCGCAACCTTCCCTTCCCTTCCTTCCCTCTCCCGCAACCTTCCCTTCCCGCCACCTTCCCTTCCCTTCCCTTCCCTTCCCGCAACCTTCCCTTCCCTTCCCTTCCGTTCCCGCAACCTTCCCTTCCTTCCCGCAACCTTCCCGCAACCTTCCCTTCCCTTCCCTTCCCTTCCCTTCCCTTCCCGCAACCTTCCCTTCCCGCAACCTTCCCGCAACCTTCCCGCAACCTTCCCTTCCCTTCCCTTCCCTTCCCTTCCCTTCCCTTCCCTTCCCTTCCCCGCAACCTTCCCTTCCCTTCCCGCAACCTTCCCTTCCCGCAACCTTCCCTTCCCGCAACCTTCCCTTCCCTTCCCTTCCCTTCCCTTCCCTTCCCTTCCCTTCCCGCAACCTTACCCGCAACCATCCCTTCCCTTCCCGCAACCTTCCCTTCCCTTCCCGCAACCTTCCCTTCCCGCAACCTTCCCTTCCCGCAACCTTCCCTTCCCTTCCCGCAACCTTCCCTTCCCGCAACCTTCCCTTCCGCAACCTTACCTTCCCGCAACCTTCCTTCCCGCAACCTTCCCGCAACCTACCCTTCCCTTCCCTTCCCGCAACCTTCCCTTCCCGCAACATTCCCTTCCCCGCAACCTTCCTTCCCGCAACCTTCCCGCAACCTTCCCTTCCCGCAACCTTCCCTTCCCGCAACCTTCCCTTCCCGCAACCTTCCCTTCCCTTCCCTTCCCTTCCCTTCCCGCAACCTTCCCTTCCCTTCCCGCAACCTTCCCTTCCCGCAACCTTCCTTCCCTTCCCTTCCCGCAACCTTCCCTTCCCTTCCCTTCCCGCAACCTTCCCTTACCCTTCCCTTCCCTCCCCTTCCCTTCCCTTCCCCTTCCCTTCCCTTCCCTTCCCTTCCCTTCCTTCCCTTTCCCTTCCCTTCCCTTCCCTTCCCTTCCCTTCCCTTCCCTTCCCACAACCTTCCCTTCCCCTCCCTTCCCGCAACCTTCCCTTCCCTTCCCTTCCCTTCCTTCCCTTCCCTTCCCTTCCCTTCCCATCTCCCTTCCCTTCCCCTTCCCTTCCCTTCCCTTCCCTTCCCTTCCCTTCCCTTCCCTTCCCTTCCCTTCCCTTCCTTCCCTTCCCTTCCCTTCCCTTCCCTTCCCTTCCTTCCCTTCCTTCCCTTCCCTTCCCGCAACCTTCCCGCAAACCTTCCCTCAACCTTCCCTTCCCGCAACCTCCCTTCCCGCAACCTTCCCTTCCCTTCCCCGCAACCTTCCCTTCCGCAACCTTCCCTTCCCGCAACCTTCCCTTCCCGCACCCTTCCCTTCCCTTCCCGCAACCTTCCCTTCCCTTCCGCAACCTTCCCTTCCCTTCCCTTCCCGCAACCTTCCCTTCCCGCAACCTTCCCTTCCCGCAACCTTCCCTTCCCGCAACCTTCCCTTCCGCTTCCCGCAACCTTCCCTTCCCGCAACCTTCCTTCCCGCAACTTTCCCTTCCCGCAACCTTCCCTTCCCGCAACCTTCCCTTCCCGCAACCTTCCCGCAACCTTCCCTTCCCTTCCCTTCCCGCAACCTTCCCTTCCCGCAACCTTCCCTTCCCGCAACCTTCCCGTCCCGCAACCTTCCCTTCCCTTCCCGCAACCTTCCCTTCCCTTCCCGCAACCTTACCTTCCCTTCCCTTCCCTTCCCTTCCCGCAACCTTCCCTTCCCTTCCCTTCCCTTCCCGCAACCTTCCCTTCCCTTCCCGCAACCTTCCCTTCCCTTCCCTTCCCTTCCCGCAACCTTCCCTTCCCTTCCCTTCCCTTCCCTTCCCTTCCCTTCCCTTCCCTTCCCTTCCCTTCCCTTCCCTTCCCTTCCCTTCCCCTCCCTTCCCTTCCCGCAACCTTCCCTTCCCTTCCCTTCCCTTCCCTTCCCTTCCCTTCCCTTCCCTTCCCTTCCCTTCCCTTCCCTTCCCTTCCCTTCCCTTCCCTTCCCTTCCCTTCCCTTCCATTCCCGCAACCTTCCCGCAACCTTCCCTTCCCTTCCCGCAACCTTCCCTTCCCTTCCCGCAACCTTCCCCTTCCCTTCCCGCAACCTTCCCTTCCCGCAACCTTCCCTTCCCGCAACCTCCCTTCCCTTCCCTTCCCTTTCCCTTCCCTTCCCGCAAACCCTTCCCTTCCCTTCCCTTCCCGCAACCTTCCCTTCCCTTCCCGCAACCTTCCCGCAACCTTCCCGCAACCTTCCCGCAACCTTCCCTTCCCTTCCCTTCCCTTCCCGCAACCTTCCCTTCCCTTCCCTTCCCTTCCCTTCCCGCAAACCTTCCCTTCCCTTCCCTTCCCGCAACCTTCCCGCAACCTTCCCTCAACCTTCCCTTCCCTTCCCTTCCCTTCCCTTCCCGCAACCTTCCCTTCCCTTCCAGCAACCTTCCCTTCCCTTCCCGCAGCCTTCCCTTCCCTTCCCTTTCCCTTCCCTTCCCTTCCCTTCCCTTCCTTCCCTTCCCTTCCTTCCCTTCCCTTCCCTTCCCTTCCCTTCCCTTCCCTTCCCTTCCCTCAACCTTCCCTTCCCTTCCTCCTTCCCTTCCCTTCCTCCCTTCCCTTCCCTTCCCTTCCTCCTTCCCTTCCCTTCCCGCAACCTTCCCTTCCCGCAACCTTCCCTTCCCTTCCCTTCCCTTCCCGCAAACCTTCCCTTCCCGCAACCTTACCTTCCCTTCCCTTCCCTTCCCGCAACCTTCCCTTCCTTCCCTTCCCTTCCCGCAACCTTCCCTTCCCTTCCCTTCCCTTCCCTTCCCTTCCTTCCCTTCCCTTCCCTTCACAACCTTCCCTTCCCGCAACCTTCCCGCAACCTTCCCGCAACCTTCCCTTCCCTTCCCTTCCCTTCCCTTCCCTTCCCTTCCCGCAACCTTCCCTTCCCTTCCCGCAACCTTCCCTTCCCGCAACCTTCCCTTCCCGCAACCTTCCCTTCCCTTCCCTTCCCTTCCCTTCCCTTCCCGCAACCTTCCCCGCAACCTTCCCTTCCCTTCCCGCAACCTTCCCTTCCCTTCCCGCAACCTTCCCTTCCCCGCAACCTTCCCTTCCCGCAACCTTCCCTTCCCTTCCCGCAACCTTCCCTTCCCGCAACCTTCCCTTCCCGCAACCTTCCCTTCCCGCAACCTTCCCTTCCCGCAACCTTCCCGCAACCTTCCCTTCCCTTCCCTTCCCGCAACCTTCCCTTCCCGCAACATTCCCTTCCCGCAACCTTCCCTTCCCGCAACCTTCCCGCAACCTTCCCTTCCCGCAACCTTCCCTTCCCGCAACCTTCCCTTCCCGCAACCTTCCCTTCCCTTCCCTTCCCTTCCCTTCCCGCAACCTTCCCTTCCCGCAACCTTCCCTTCCCTTCCCGCAACCTTCCCTTCCCGCAACCTTCCCTTCCCTTCCCTTCCCGCAACCTTCCCTTCCCTTCCCTTCCCTTCCCTTCCCTTCCCTTCCCTTCCCTTCCCTTCCCTTCCCTTCCCTTCCCTTCCCTTCCCTTCCCTTCCCTTCCCTTCCCTTCCCTTCCCTTCCCTTCCCTTCCCTTCCCTTCCCTTCCCTTCCCTTCCCTTCCCACAACCTTCCCTTCCCCTCCCTTCCCGCAACCTTCCCTTCCCTTCCCTTCCCTTCCCTTCCCTTCCCTTCCCTTCCCTTCCCTTCCCTTCCCTTCCCTTCCCTTCCCTTCCCTTCCCTTCCCTTCCCTTCCCTTCCCTTCCCTTCCCTTCCCTTCCCTTCCCTTCCCTTCCCTTCCCGCAACCTTCCCTCAACCTTCCCTTCCCGCAACCTTCCCTTCCCGCAACCTTCCCTTCCCTTCCCGCAACCTTCCCTTCCCGCAACCTTCCCTTCCCGCAACCTTCCCTTCCCGCAACCTTCCCTTCCCTTCCCGCAACCTTCCCTTCCCTTCCCGCAACCTTCCCTTCCCTTCCCTTCCCGCAACCTTCCCTTCCCGCAACCTTCCCTTCCCGCAACCTTCCCTTCCCGCAACTTTCCCTTCCCGCAACCTTCCCTTCCCGCAACCTTCCCTTCCCGCAACCTTCCCGCAACCTTCCCTTCCCTTCCCTTCCCGCAACCTTCCCTTCCCGCAACCTTCCCTTCCCGCAACCTTCCCGTCCCGCAACCTTCCCTTCCCTTCCCGCAACCTTCCCTTCCCTTCCCGCAACCTTACCTTCCCTTCCCTTCCCTTCCCTTCCCGCAACCTTCCCTTCCCTTCCCTTCCCTTCCCGCAACCTTCCCTTCCCTTCCCGCAACCTTCCCTTCCCGCAACCTTCCCTTCCCGCAACCTTCCCTTCCCTTCCCTTCCCTTCCCTTCCCGCAACCTTCCCTTCCCGCAACCTTCCCTTCCCTTCCCGCAACCTTCCCTTCCCGCAACCTTCCCTTCCCCTCCCTTCCCTTCCCGCAACCTTCCCTTCCCTTCCCTTCCCTTCCCGCAACCTTCCCTTCCCTTCCCGCAACCTTCCCTTCCCTTCCCTTCCCTTCCCTTCCCTTCCCTTCCCTTCCCTTCCCTTCCCTTCCCTTCCCTTCCCTTCCCTTCCCTTCCCTTCCCTTCCCTTCCCGCAACATTCCCGCAACCTTCCCGCAACCTTCCCTTCCCTTCCCGCAACCTTCCCTTCCCTTCCCGCAACCTTCCCTTCCCTTCCCGCAACCTTCCCTTCCCGCAACCTTCCCTTCCCGCAACCTTCCCTTCCCGCAACCTTCCCTTCCCTTCCCTTCCCGCAACCTTCCCTTCCCTTCCCTTCCCTTCCCTTCCCTTCCCTTCCCGCAACCTTCCCGCAACCTTCCCGCAACCTTCCCTTCCCTTCCCTTCCCTTCCCTTCCCTTCCCGCAACCTTCCCTTCCCTTCCCTTCCCTTCCCTTCCCGCAACCTTCCCTTCCCTTCCCTTCCCGCAACCTTCCCGCAACCTTCCCTCAACCTTCCCTTCCCTTCCCTTCCCTTCCCTTCCCGCAACCTTCCCTTCCCTTCCAGCAACCTTCCCTTCCCTTCCCGCAGCCTTCCCTTCCCTTCCCTTCCCTTCCCTTCCCTTCCCTTCCCTTCCCTTCCCTTCCCTTCCCTTCCCACAACCTTCCCTTCCCTTCCCTTCCCGCAACCTTCCCGCAACCTTCCCTTCCCTTCCCTTCCCGCAACCTTCCCTTCCCTTCCCTTCCCGCAACCTTCCCGCAACCTTCCCTTCCCTTCCCGCAACCTTCCCTTCCCGCAACCTTCCCTTCCTGCAACCTTCCCTTCCCTTCCCTTCCCTTCCCTTCCCTTCCCTTCCCTTCCCTTCCCTTCCCTTCCCTTCCCTCAACCTTCCCTTCCCTTCCCTTCCCTTCCCTTCCCTTCCCGCAACCTTCCCTTCCCTTCCAGCAACCTTCCCTTCCCTTTCCCGCAACCTTCCCTTCCCTTCCCTTCCCTTCCCTTCCCTTCCCTTCCCTTCCCTTCCCTTCCCTTCCCTTCCCTTCCCTTCCGTTCCCGCAACCTTCCCTTCCCCGCAACCTTCCCTTCCCTTCCCTTCCCTTCCCTTCCCTCAACCTTCCCTTCCCTTCCCTTCCCGCAACCTTCCCTTCCCTTCCAGCAACCTTCCCTTCCCTTCCCGCAACCTTCCCTTCCCTTCCCTTCCCTTCCCTTCCCTTCCCTTCCCTTCCCACAACCTTCCCTTCCCTTCCCTTCCCGCAACCTTCCCGCAACCTTCCCTTCCCTTCCCTTCCCGCAACCTTCCCTTCCCTTCCCTTCCCTTCCCTTCCCGCAACCTTCCCTTCCCCGCAACCTTCCCTTCCCGCAACCTTCCCGCAACCTTCCCTTCCCGCAACCTTCCCCTCCCGCAACCTTCCCTTCCCGCAACCTTCCCTTCCCGCAACATTCCCTTCTCGCAACCTTCCCTTCCCTTCCCTTCCCTTCCCTTCCCTTCCCTTCCCGCAACCTTCCCTTCCCTTCCCGCAACCTTCCCTTCCCTTCCCGCAACCTTCCCTTCCCTTCCCGCAACCTTCCCTTCCCTTCCCTTCCCGCAACCTTCCCTTCCCGCAACCTTCCCTTCCCTTCCCGCAACCTTCCCTTCCCAACAACAAAAACAACCACAGCAGCAACAGGACAGGCAGCTGTGCAGTGCAGATGGCTGGCACAGAGACTGATTTCGTACAGTCCTTTGAAAAGTTCTCTTGACAGGAAACAAAGCACAGGGACGTGCAATCCCAGGAGAGAAGGACATCTTCCCCACCTTCCAGCAGTTTGCCAAAAGAATGCCTTCCCATTTGTAAACCAGAGCAGCTCATGCTAGAGCCAATCCTGATGGGGCTTTCAGCATCAGGACCCTGACCTGTTTATGAGCAGGCTGAGCTCAAAGATGCCCCTCTCCCAGCTAAGGAAGGCTCCAGCCTCTGCAGTGCCTCCAGCCCTCAGGGACAGGGCAGCTAGCACAACAAGGCTGGCAAAGCCCAAGCGTGAGCACTGACAAGCAGTGGGAAGAAGCCACAGCCAGGCTGAGCCCCTTACGAGCTGTTGCCCCCATTCAGGGGACAACAGGATGGGCTTTGAGATCAGCCACACCGAGGTGCGGATCAGTGCCCTTTTTGTCCCAGCAGGTGATGGTAGACACAGAATCCCCTGGGCTCTGGTCTCAGCCCCACCAGGTCTTATCTGAGAGCACAACGCTGGCAGCTGTTAGGGGCAAGAAGCAGATTCATTGGGTTGTGCTGCAGAACCACAAAGGACTGGATGTGTTTTCCTAGAGACTGATCTCAGCAGGCTTGGGCCAATGGCTAGGATTCCAACAGTCATGGGAAAGAGTGGGAATCAGCTATGGAAAAGTGCCATGGATCTGGGGAATATAGCATGGCTGGGCTGGAGGCTGTCTCCTGAGAAATGCCTGCAGTACAGTTTTATCTGATCATGCCACTTGGATGTGTCTCTTGGGCACATCTTGATAAGCATAAAACTAGAGGATTGAATAAAAGTTGTTCTAAAAGTATCTGTTCTCTTTCTTTGGGGGCACATGGAAAGCAGCTCTTGCTCTCTATTTGTCCTGTAACCTGATGTTCTTTCAAAGTAGTTCTTACTGACAAAAAGATAGCATTCTCATGAAAATAAACTGCAGCTGTAGTAACAGTGGTAACAGTAATAGTCATAAAAATACCATCAGTAAGACGTGGAGCAGAAGGGCTCCTTCAGGATGGGTAAAAAGACAAAAAAAAAAACCCCAGCAAAAAGAAACAATACAAAAACAAACCCTCCACCCCGCCCCCCCAAAAAAAAATCCCCAACCAAAAAGTCAAAACTCCAATGCCAGTCCATTTCTGTGAAGTTTCTTTGCTCTGATGACTGGTTGGAAGTCTAGAGTCTAAAGAGATTTCAGGAAGCTAAAAATTCTGTTCAGTTTGACTGCTAGCACACAGGACTTTCCTAGATCATTTACAAGGTCCCAGCCTTGTGCTGATCCAAGAACAATCCCCGCTTCAGCCTTTAGCAGAGAGGGAAGCTCAGGCAAAGCCAAGCCAGTCCAAGGTGCCCTCAGAGGCAGCAGGAACACCCAGAGCGCTCTCTCACTGCCTGGGAGCACAGCACTTCCTCTGGGGAGTCCTGAATGGCCCTGTGACACCAAACTCAGGAGGAGCATTTGCTACAGCTCTGCTGACACCTGCACACAATGCACTGTCCCTCAGATAAGAAACACACCAGACGTACCCAGCATCTCTAGGTACTCCTCCTCAGTCTCCTGTTTTGGGGTAGCCATGCTGCTGTCAGCACTGGAGATGAAGAAACTCCAACTGCCCGAGCTGGAGTTCCCAGGTTTTACAGAAGAGCTTCCTGGAGGTGATGCTGCTGCGGCAGCAGGTTCAGAGCCCATGATGTGCTGGACCTGGAGCACTTCTGGTGGGCACTGTTCCTGTGCCTCATGCCAAACTTGGGGTCCTTCATTGTCAGACATTGGCTGGTATTCTTCGCAGGCTGCCCGGTGAGATGTCAGCACCTGCACCTCAAGTCAAACAGAACAAAGCAGTCAGACCCTACAGCTTCAGCTTGTCCCTGTCAGCCAGGAGTCATTGACTGTGAGGAAAGGGAAAGAAGTGATTGACAGGGGATACAACAGCTTGTGAGTGGAAAGGCAAGAAGGGCAGAAACCCCCAGTTTGGCAACTGCAGTGACTGCATCCCTCTTTCACTCACTTGTTTTTGCAGAGACTGACGGAAGCAATTAACTTTCTCTCTGATGATTTTCAATTCTTCCCTCATCCTCTTCTCCCTTGCATTCTTGCTGGCTTCAGAGTCCTGCAGCTCTGCCTGCACGTGTCCCTTGATAGACTGTAAAGGAGAAGGGAGAGGATATTTCATGAGTGGAGTGGCTGCCACTCTTTCACTCACCTGGTTTTGTGGATCGCCCCTCTGCTGATGGAGATTCACCTCTTGAATTCTTCCCATGTCAGCCTTGTTCTTTCTCTTCACGTCCACGATGTCACTCTGAGCTTTGGGCAACTCTGCTTGTGGCTCTGCCTTGATGTTCTGTGCACACAAATGCAGAGCAAGTGACTGGGAGCTGCCATCAGGCTCAGCTTTTCCCTCTTGCAGCCTCAAAATCACATTTATTCAGCCACTTCTTTCTGCTTCCCTCCCCACATCTGCTTCCATTGCTAACCTCCTTTCCCAGTGCTGATCTCTGCAGATCCAAGGCTCTGTGCTTCCAGTGCCTGTGGGACTCCTGGCCTCCTCAGTCCCAAGAGCTCTGGTATATGCCCCTCTCCCTGCCCTTCCCTCTGTCACCTGGCCAGTCAGGCTTACCTGGCCATTCTCCTGTGGCTCTTCCATCTGCTGCCTGAGCTGCTCTTCCTGCTCTCGGGCTGGGAACAGCTCTCCCTGAGTCTGGCATGGCATCTCTGAGGAAGCAGTGTGCTCCTGCTCTCTCTCTAGAAGCACCTGCACAGAAAGCAAGAGAAGATGGGTTTCAGCTTCCCATACAACCTTGTGGGCCAAGACTCAGAGCCTGCTGGGCTCACACGTTCCCAAAGCACTGTGCTGCTGCTCTGCTGGGTCATTCTCTGTTCAAGGGGAGGCACAGATTCCAAAGTGACCCTGGCCCTACAATTAGGGGCCATCGGAAGCTCCAACAGCCTCTCAGGCAGCTGACAGGGAAGGTGTGGCATTTCTCAAGGGTCTGGTGAGGGCCTCCCTCAGCTTCTACCATGTCCTGTTTGTCTTTCAGTAGTGACTGACACCCTGCCCTGTCCCACAGCTCCATCCTGGCTCTGCAGGTGGCTTCCTGAGTGAGCTCACTCCTTGTGAGAGACACTTCTGGAGTTCTCTTGAGGCCTGCCCCAGCATTCCTGCCTTTCTGACATCCACATTCTTGTTAGAAAACCTGGTCATTCAGGAGATGAGGACACATACAAAGATCTCTGATGGAGGTCACAGAGCTTCTATGGCCACCTCAGCATATGGAGGAGGACCAAGGTGTTTCTTCTCCCTCTTTTGTCAACTGAGAATTCTGACCAGCACTAACAGAGACTCTCCTAAGGCCCCATTAACGAATGCACTTACACAGCCCTGGGGATGCCACTGAAGGAAACCATGTGTCATGTAATGCACGGCATGTATGACCAGAGTAGCCAAACACCACCTAAACTTGGAATTGTTCCACCTCTCCAGGACAGACAGAAATTTAAAGAATTAACTGGGGACTTCAAGGCAGAAGAGGCCCGAGGAGGAGAACAAATCTAAAGGGAAAAACCAGCATATCTGGAGCGGGAAACATCTCTGCCTGCTCAGAATTGGTTGAGGGAACATGTCTCTAATCCTCTCCCTAGAGGGATGCTTTAGGTGACCTTTGAACCTCCAACTGATTTGGACCAGAGCCAGGAAGATTCAATAATGTAAATGTTACATAGATAGATAGGTAGGAAGATAGACTTATAAATCTCACTACTATAACCTACTTTTACTGTCCTCTCTATTGCTACCCCCATCAAAACTTGGTAGCCAGTGCCCCGATCAGCAGCAATCCTGGGATTTCACTCCTGTTGCTCAAAAAAGCACACCCTTGGGGAATCTGGAGTGTGCAGGTCCTTATGGAAAGGGATCAGAGCCAGAGCATTGCACTGGGAACTGCACTCTCTCTGCATCTGTGCTCGGCCAAGTTCTCTTGGACTCGACCACACTGACGATGCTAAAGTGGCTGGAATCAGAAATGCAGCCCAGCCCCTGGCAGCTCCTGTGATCTCTGAGGAACAGGTGGAATGCAAAACATTCAACAGCATCATGCAAAGCAATGATCTCCTGCTCAATTCCCAAACATAACACAATCTGATTCCCTGGGCTGTAGAAAATCACAAGCACTATTAAACTCAAAGTGATCATTAAGGCCATGCAAGAATTCCTGGAAAAAAAAAGCTCCTTCTGCATCAAGGTCCAAAATGGTATGGATTGCATTCCAGAGCAGGAAAAGTTTCTGCAGAAGCATCCTTGCTTGCTGGGCAAGAGGAAGTGAACAGGGCTTCTCCTCCTTGGAAACCCACAAACCACAAGATGGAAGTGTCACCCACTCCAGTGTCTAAAGCCCTTTGGATGCAGTGAGGCCATGTTTGGCACTGAAACAGCCCTTGTGCTGAGCACTTTCGGGGCAGGGATTGATGGATGGAAGTCTGCCTGAAGGTGCCTCAAGAGCCTCCCATTGTCCAGGCTAAAGCTCCCTCAGCACCTCCTCACTGGCCTTGTGCTGCAGCCCCTGGCCCAGCTGCCCTGTCCTTCTGGGTACACGCTGCAGCCCCTCCATGACTTTCTGCTTCCCAGGGCCCACAAGTGCACACAGCACTCCAGCTGTGGCCGCAGCGCTGCCCAGCACAGGGCCACGCTCGCTGCCCTGCTCCTGCTGCCCCACTGCTGCTGACACAGGCCACCATGCCCTTGGCCTTCCTGGTCACCTGGCCACACGCTGCCTCATCTGCAGCTGCTCAAGAACGCCAGCCCTGCCTCCTTTTGGCCAGCGCAGCTGCCCAGCCACAAAGGTGCCCATTTCACTTCAGATACAGCAGGCACCATTGCAAGATGGCCTTCTTCCTCCAAGCAACACGAGTCAGCAGTCAAGGACTTGCAGCTTCACTCCAACTCCAGGCTCCAAAGCACTAGCCAAAGCTGCAGAATGCACCAAAATATGCACCAAGAGACACTGGCCGCTTCTGCTTTTGGCCTCACAAGATGGCTTCGCAACTCCGCACTTGGTTTCTTTGGCCATGCGGGACAAGAGTGGCCCCCCACAGCTGCCTGGACCACACAATCCTTCCCTTGCAGCTTATCAAAAGCCAAAAGACAGCTGGCCCAGTCCCTGGAGACTGGACAAGTGAAGAACTACTCAAGGAAATTGCAGAGCGCTTTCACAAGCCAAACACACCTTTCCAGAAAGGGAAAACAAACCAACCAAGGCCTGGCACCTCCAGCACTACCTCCTTTGCCCTTGGCCATATCTCTGCAGAAGCCAAGAGACAAAGCTTCCCTAAACCAAGCGGCCAGATGCTGTCCCAGAGGCACCAGCCCTTTGCTGCCTCAACACGACAGCACGGAGACCAAGTTCTGTGGTGGCTGCCTGGAGGAAATCCCTAGCTCCTGGCAGGACTCCAGCACCCAGCATCCTCAGCCTGCAACAGCAAAGTGCTGGCTGCTCCAAAACATGCACCTCTGCCTTGCACTAAAGACAGCACCACACACAACTGGCACTTACAAGTCTGGAATATCCAGGCTCTGGTTGGACCAAGGATGGAGGCTGGCACTCATCCTCCTCAGTTTGCTCCTCTCTGGTTTCTTCTCCAGGAGCAGCGGCAGCCAGGGGAGAGATGGCTCTTGGTTCTGTCATCTGTGGCAAGAGAGGAGCATGAGGCACAGGCTGTTCCCTATCATGTAGAATGGAGTGGCCCCCCACAGCTGCATGGACCACACAATCCTTCCCGTGCAGCTTATCAAAAGCCAAAAGACAGCTGGCCCAAATGAGACTGGACAAGTGAAGAACTACTCAAGGAAAGTGCAGAGCGCTTTCACAAGCCAAACACACCTTTCCAGAAAGGGAAAACAAACCAACCAAGGCCTGGCACCTCCAGCACTACCTCCTTTGCCCTTGGCCATATCTCTGCAGAAGCCAAGAGACACAGCTTCTCTGAGCCAAGCAGCCAGATGCTGTCCCAGAGGCACCAGCCCTTTGCTGCCTCAACACGACAGCGCAGAGGCCAAGTTCTGTGGTGGCTGCCTGGAGGAAATCCCTAGCTCCTGGCAGGACTCCAGCACCCAGCATCCTCAGCCTGCAACAGCAAAGTGCTGGCTGCTCCAAAACATGCACCTCTGCCTTGCACTAAAGACAGCACCACACACAACTGGCACTTACAGGTCCCGAATATCCAGGCTCTGGTTGGACCATGGATGGAGGCTGGCTCTCATCCTCCTCAGTTTGCTCCTCTCTGGTTTCTTCTCCAGGAGCAGCGGCAGCCAGGGGAGAGACGGCTCTTGGTTCTGTCATCTGTGGCAAGAGAGGAGCATGAGGCACAGGCTGTTCCCTATCATGTAGAACCTCATTTCTTTTCAGATCTACCACCACATCCTCTAAGCAGAAATCATAACTTGTTTTGGTAATGGGATTCTCAGTCACACCAGCCTCACCAACCAAATTAAAGTGGGCTAATTCAATGGAATTCTAAATGGCTATGAATTCAATATTCCTCCCTGGCTGCTATCAGCAAGCAAGGTTTTAGCAGCAAAACGGAGCTTTTAGCTCTTGAAAGCACCCAAACGGAAAACTAGGAAAGCGACAGCAATGCCTTTGCTATTGCTGCTGCAGACGTGGAAAACTCAAATTGGATCACAATCCCATGCAGGGCTGTAAAAGGGCAGGAAAGATTGTGCAGAAGTATCTTGACTGTCTGGAAAAAGAGGAAAATGAACAGGCCTTCTCTTCCTAACAAATCAATGAGACAACAAATCACAAGATGGAAGTGTCACCCACTCCAGTCTCTAAAGCCCTTGGATGCAATGATGGCATGTCTGGCAGCGAAACAGCCCTTGTGCTGAGCACTGTCGGGGCAGGGATTGATGGATGGAAGTCTGCCTGAAGGTGCCTCAAGAGCCTCCCATTGTCCAGGCTAAAGCTCCCTCAGCACCTCTTCACTGGCCTTGTGCTGCAGCCCCTGGCCCAGCTGCCCTGTCCTTCTGGGCACACGCTGCAGCCCCTCCATGACTTTCTGCTTCCCAGGGCCCACAAGTGCACACAGCACTCCAGCTGTGGCCGCAGCGCTGCCCAGCACAGGGCCACGCTCGCTGCCCTGCTCCTGCTGCCCCACTGCTGCTGACACAGGCCACCATGCCCTTGGCCTTCCTGGCCACCTGGCCACACGCTGCCTCATCTGCAGCTGCTCAAGGCTGCCAGCCCTGGCTCCTTTTGGCCCATGCAGCTCCCCAGGCACAAAGGTGCCCATTTCACTTCAGATACAGCAGGCACCATTGCAAGATGGCCATCCTCTTCCGAGCAACACGAGACAGCAGTCAAGGACTTGCAGCTTCTCCCCGACTCTGGGCTCCAAGGCACTTGCCAAAGCTGCAGACTTCAGCGCAAAACGGATCAGCAGAAACTGGCCCCTTGTGCTGTTTGCAGCTTCCAAAAGTCAAAAGGCAATTGGACCAACAGTAACTCTACAAGTGAAGAACGACTCAAGAAAACTGCAGAACATTTCCACAAGCCAAAGACACCTTTCCAAAAGGGAAAACCAACCAACAAAGCCTTCTGACCTCTAGCACTTCCATGTGCACCTTTGGCTGTAACACCGCAGAAGCCCAGAGATGGAGCTTCCCGGAGGAAAGCAGCCAGAAGATCAGCCGGAGACCCCAGCTCTGCCCCTGTCCAACAGGACAGGTCAAAGGCCAATTTCTGGCTGTCACTGCCTGCAGGAAATGGCTACATCCTGCAGGACTCCAGCACTCAGCATCCTTGGCCAAACACAGCAAGTGCTGGCTGCTCAGAAACTTGCACCTCTCCCTTGCCCTAAAGACAGCACCCCCCCTAACAGGCACTTACTCTCTTAAAATGATGAGCAGGCTTTGGTGTAACCAAGGCAGTACAAAGGGGGTGGTCATCATTCTCATTTTCCTCCTCTCCGGCTTCTTCTGCAATAGTAGAGAGCGCCAGGGGAAAAACGGCTCTCGCTCTTCTCACCTGTGGCAAGGGAGAATCATAGAGACAGGCCGTTACCTAGCGCTTATAACTTCATTTCTCCTCACATCTACAGCCATAACTTCTGAGGAGAACTCATGAACTTTGTTAGCAATGCCTTTCTAAGTCACTCCAACCAGATTGAAATGGGCACATTCAACAGGACAGAATAAGGCTATGAATTCAATATTCCTCCCTGGCTGCTATTTGCAAGTAAGGTTGTCACGGCAAATGGCAGCTTTTAGTTCTTGAAAGCTGTGAAATGGAAAAGAAGGAAAGAGCCAGCAAGGCACTTTGCTACTGCTGCTGCAGACATGGAAAAGCAGAAAGAGTTCAGAATCCCTTTTAGTGCTTGAAACTGCAGGAAAGGTTGTGCATAAGCCTCCTTTTTTGCTAGAAAAAGAGGAAAATGCACAGGGCTTCTCCTCCTTGGAAACCCACAAACCACAAGATGGAAGTGTCACCCACTCCAGTCTCTAAAGCCCTTGGATGCAGTGAGGCCATGTTTGGCAGCGAAACAGCCCTTGTGCTGAGCACTTTCGGGGCAGGGATTGATGGATGGAAGTCTGCCTGAAGGTGCCTCAAGAGCCTCCCATTGTCCAGGCTAAAGCTCCCTCAGAACCTCTTCACTGGCCTTGTGCTGCAGCCCCTGGCCCAGCTGCCCTGTCCTTCTGGGCACACGCTGCAGCCCCTCCATGACTTTCTGCTTCCCAGGGCCCACAAGTGCACACAGCACTCCAGCTGTGGCCGCAGCGCTGCCCAGCACAGGGCCACGCTCGCTGCCCTGCTCCTGCTGCCCCACTGCTGCTGACACAGGCCACCATGCCCTTGGCCTTCCTGGTCACCTGGCCACACGCTGCCTCATCTGCAGCTGCTCAAGAACGCCAGCCCTGCCTCCTTTTGGCCAGCGCAGCTGCCCAGCCACAAAGGTGCCCATTTCACTTCAGATACAGCAGGCACCATTGCAAGATGGCCTTCTTCCTCCAAGCAACACGAGTCAGCAGTCAAGGACTTGCAGCTTCACTCCAACTCCAGGCTCCAAAGCACTAGCCAAAGCTGCAGAATGCACCAAAATATGCACCAAGAGACACTGGCCGCTTCTGCTTTTGGCCTCACAAGATGGCTTCGCAACTCCGCACTTGGTTTCTTTGGCCATGCGGGACAAGAGTGGCCCCCCACAGCTGCCTGGACCACACAATCCTTCCCTTGCAGCTTATCAAAAGCCAAAAGACAGCTGGCCCAGTCCCTGGAGACTGGACAAGTGAAGAACTACTCAAGGAAATTGCAGAGCGCTTTCACAAGCCAAACACACCTTTCCAGAAAGGGAAAACAAACCAACCAAGGCCTGGCACCTCCAGCACTACCTCCTTTGCCCTTGGCCATATCTCTGCAGAAGCCAAGAGACAAAGCTTCCCTAAACCAAGCGGCCAGATGCTGTCCCAGAGGCACCAGCCCTTTGCTGCCTCAACACGACAGCACGGAGACCAAGTTCTGTGGTGGCTGCCTGGAGGAAATCCCTAGCTCCTGGCAGGACTCCAGCACCCAGCATCCTCAGCCTGCAACAGCAAAGTGCTGGCTGCTCCAAAACATGCACCTCTGCCTTGCACTAAAGACAGCACCACACACAACTGGCACTTACAAGTCTGGAATATCCAGGCTCTGGTTGGACCAAGGATGGAGGCTGGCACTCATCCTCCTCAGTTTGCTCCTCTCTGGTTTCTTCTCCAGGAGCAGCGGCAGCCAGGGGAGAGATGGCTCTTGGTTCTGTCATCTGTGGCAAGAGAGGAGCATGAGGCACAGGCTGTTCCCTATCATGTAGAATGGAGTGGCCCCCCACAGCTGCATGGACCACACAATCCTTCCCGTGCAGCTTATCAAAAGCCAAAAGACAGCTGGCCCAAATGAGACTGGACAAGTGAAGAACTACTCAAGGAAAGTGCAGAGCGCTTTCACAAGCCAAACACACCTTTCCAGAAAGGGAAAACAAACCAACCAAGGCCTGGCACCTCCAGCACTACCTCCTTTGCCCTTGGCCATATCTCTGCAGAAGCCAAGAGACACAGCTTCTCTGAGCCAAGCAGCCAGATGCTGTCCCAGAGGCACCAGCCCTTTGCTGCCTCAACACAACAGCGCAGAGGCCAAGTTCTGTGGTGGCTGCCTGGAGGAAATCCCTAGCTCCTGGCAGGACTCCAGCACCCAGCATCCTCAGCCTGCAACAGCAAAGTGCTGGCTGCTCCAAAACATGCACCTCTGCCTTGCACTAAAGACAGCACCACACACAACTGGCACTTACAGGTCCCGAATATCCAGGCTCTGGTTGGACCATGGATGGAGGCTGGCTCTCATCCTCCTCAGTTTGCTCCTCTCTGGTTTCTTCTCCAGGAGCAGCGGCAGCCAGGGGAGAGACGGCTCTTGGTTCTGTCATCTGTGGCAAGAGAGGAGCATGAGGCACAGGCTGTTCCCTATCATGTAGAACCTCATTTCTTTTCAGATCTACCACCACATCCTCTAAGCAGAAATCATAACTTGTTTTGGTAATGGGATTCTCAGTCACACCAGCCTCACCAACCAAATTAAAGTGGGCTAATTCAATGGAATTCTAAATGGCTATGAATTCAATATTCCTCCCTGGCTGCTATCAGCAAGCAAGGTTTTAGCAGCAAAACGGAGCTTTTAGCTCTTGAAAGCACCCAAACGGAAAACTAGGA
The DNA here is from genome assembly GCA_039654755.1 of Calcarius lapponicus. NCBI lineage: Eukaryota > Metazoa > Chordata > Aves > Passeriformes > Fringillidae > Calcarius > Calcarius lapponicus. Next base: position 10,348 of record JBBFKN010000329.1, on the reverse strand, counting down.
AAGCGACAGCAATGCCTTTGCTATTGCTGCTGCAGACGTGGAAAACTCAAATTGGATCACAATCCCATGCAGGGCTGTAAAAGGGCAGGAAAGATTGTGCAGAAGTATCTTGACTGTCTGGAAAAAGAGGAAAATGAACAGGCCTTCTCTTCCTAACAAATCAATGAGACAACAAATCACAAGATGGAAGTGTCACCCACTCCAGTGTCTAAAGCCCTTGGATGCAATGATGGCATGTCTGGCAGCGAAACAGCCCTTGTGCTGAGCACTGTCGGGGCAGGGATTGATGGATGGAAGTCTGCCTGAAGGTGCCTCAAGAGCCTCCCATTGTCCAGGCTAAAGCTCCCTCAGCACCTCTTCACTGGCCTTGTGCTGCAGCCCCTGGCCCAGCTGCCCTGTCCTTCTGGGCACACGCTGCAGCCCCTCCATGACTTTCTGCTTCCCAGGGCCCACAAGTGCACACAGCACTCCAGCTGTGGCCGCAGCGCTGCCCAGCACAGGGCCACGCTCGCTGCCCTGCTCCTGCTGCCCCACTGCTGCTGACACAGGCCACCATGCCCTTGGCCTTCCTGGCCACCTGGCCACACGCTGCCTCATCTGCAGCTGCTCAAGGCTGCCAGCCCTGGCTCCTTTTGGCCCATGCAGCTCCCCAGGCACAAAGGTGCCCATTTCACTTCAGATACAGCAGGCACCATTGCAAGATGGCCATCCTCTTCCGAGCAACACGAGACAGCAGTCAAGGACTTGCAGCTTCTCCCCGACTCTGGGCTCCAAGGCACTTGCCAAAGCTGCAGACTTCAGCGCAAAACGGATCAGCAGAAACTGGCCCCTTGTGCTGTTTGCAGCTTCCAAAAGTCAAAAGGCAATTGGACCAACAGTAACTCTACAAGTGAAGAACGACTCAAGAAAACTGCAGAACATTTCCACAAGCCAAAGACACCTTTCCAAAAGGGAAAACCAACCAACAAAGCCTTCTGACCTCTAGCACTTCCATGTGCACCTTTGGCTGTAACACCGCAGAAGCCCAGAGATGGAGCTTCCCGGAGGAAAGCAGCCAGAAGATCAGCCGGAGACCCCAGCTCTGCCCCTGTCCAACAGGACAGGTCAAAGGCCAATTTCTGGCTGTCACTGCCTGCAGGAAATGGCTACATCCTGCAGGACTCCAGCACTCAGCATCCTTGGCCAAACACAGCAAGTGCTGGCTGCTCAGAAACTTGCACCTCTCCCTTGCCCTAAAGACAGCACCCCCCCTAACAGGCACTTACTCTCTTAAAATGATGAGCAGGCTTTGGTGTAACCAAGGCAGTACAAAGGGGGTGGTCATCATTCTCATTTTCCTCCTCTCCGGCTTCTTCTGCAATAGTAGAGAGCGCCAGGGGAAAAACGGCTCTCGCTCTTCTCACCTGTGGCAAGGGAGAATCATAGAGACAGGCCGTTACCTAGCGCTTATAACTTCATTTCTCCTCACATCTACAGCCATAACTTCTGAGGAGAACTCATGAACTTTGTTAGCAATGCCTTTCTAAGTCACTCCAACCAGATTGAAATGGGCACATTCAACAGGACAGAATAAGGCTATGAATTCAATATTCCTCCCTGGCTGCTATTTGCAAGTAAGGTTGTCACGGCAAATGGCAGCTTTTAGTTCTTGAAAGCTGTGAAATGGAAAAGAAGGAAAGAGCCAGCAAGGCACTTTGCTACTGCTGCTGCAGACATGGAAAAGCAGAAAGAGTTCAGAATCCCTTTTAGTGCTTGAAACTGCAGGAAAGGTTGTGCATAAGCCTCCTTTTTTGCTAGAAAAAGAGGAAAATGCACAGGGCTTCTCCTCCTTGGAAACCCACAAACCACAAGATGGAAGTGTCACCCACTCCAGTCTCTAAAGCCCTTGGATGCAGTGAGGCCATGTTTGGCAGCGAAACAGCCCTTGTGCTGAGCACTTTCGGGGCAGGGATTGATGGATGGAAGTCTGCCTGAAGGTGCCTCAAGAGCCTCCCATTGTCCAGGCTAAAGCTCCCTCAGAACCTCTTCACTGGCCTTGTGCTGCAGCCCCTGGCCCAGCTGCCCTGTCCTTCTGGGCACACGCTGCAGCCCCTCCATGACTTTCTGCTTCCCAGGGCCCACAAGTGCACACAGCACTCCAGCTGTGGCCGCAGCGCTGCCCAGCACAGGGCCACGCTCGCTGCCCTGCTCCTGCTGCCCCACTGCTGCTGACACAGGCCACCATGCCCTTGGCCTTCCTGGTCACCTGGCCACACGCTGCCTCATCTGCAGCTGCTCAAGAACGCCAGCCCTGCCTCCTTTTGGCCAGCGCAGCTGCCCAGCCACAAAGGTGCCCATTTCACTTCAGATACAGCAGGCACCATTGCAAGATGGCCTTCTTCCTCCAAGCAACACGAGTCAGCAGTCAAGGACTTGCAGCTTCACTCCAACTCCAGGCTCCAAAGCACTAGCCAAAGCTGCAGAATGCACCAAAATATGCACCAAGAGACACTGGCCGCTTCTGCTTTTGGCCTCACAAGATGGCTTCGCAACTCCGCACTTGGTTTCTTTGGCCATGCGGGACAAGAGTGGCCCCCCACAGCTGCCTGGACCACACAATCCTTCCCTTGCAGCTTATCAAAAGCCAAAAGACAGCTGGCCCAGTCCCTGGAGACTGGACAAGTGAAGAACTACTCAAGGAAATTGCAGAGCGCTTTCACAAGCCAAACACACCTTTCCAGAAAGGGAAAACAAACCAACCAAGGCCTGGCACCTCCAGCACTACCTCCTTTGCCCTTGGCCATATCTCTGCAGAAGCCAAGAGACAAAGCTTCCCTAAACCAAGCGGCCAGATGCTGTCCCAGAGGCACCAGCCCTTTGCTGCCTCAACACGACAGCACGGAGACCAAGTTCTGTGGTGGCTGCCTGGAGGAAATCCCTAGCTCCTGGCAGGACTCCAGCACCCAGCATCCTCAGCCTGCAACAGCAAAGTGCTGGCTGCTCCAAAACATGCACCTCTGCCTTGCACTAAAGACAGCACCACACACAACTGGCACTTACAAGTCTGGAATATCCAGGCTCTGGTTGGACCAAGGATGGAGGCTGGCACTCATCCTCCTCAGTTTGCTCCTCTCTGGTTTCTTCTCCAGGAGCAGCGGCAGCCAGGGGAGAGATGGCTCTTGGTTCTGTCATCTGTGGCAAGAGAGGAGCATGAGGCACAGGCTGTTCCCTATCATGTAGAATGGAGTGGCCCCCCACAGCTGCATGGACCACACAATCCTTCCCGTGCAGCTTATCAAAAGCCAAAAGACAGCTGGCCCAAATGAGACTGGACAAGTGAAGAACTACTCAAGGAAAGTGCAGAGCGCTTTCACAAGCCAAACACACCTTTCCAGAAAGGGAAAACAAACCAACCAAGGCCTGGCACCTCCAGCACTACCTCCTTTGCCCTTGGCCATATCTCTGCAGAAGCCAAGAGACACAGCTTCTCTGAGCCAAGCAGCCAGATGCTGTCCCAGAGGCACCAGCCCTTTGCTGCCTCAACACAACAGCGCAGAGGCCAAGTTCTGTGGTGGCTGCCTGGAGGAAATCCCTAGCTCCTGGCAGGACTCCAGCACCCAGCATCCTCAGCCTGCAACAGCAAAGTGCTGGCTGCTCCAAAACATGCACCTCTGCCTTGCACTAAAGACAGCACCACACACAACTGGCACTTACAGGTCCCGAATATCCAGGCTCTGGTTGGACCATGGATGGAGGCTGGCTCTCATCCTCCTCAGTTTGCTCCTCTCTGGTTTCTTCTCCAGGAGCAGCGGCAGCCAGGGGAGAGACGGCTCTTGGTTCTGTCATCTGTGGCAAGAGAGGAGCATGAGGCACAGGCTGTTCCCTATCATGTAGAACCTCATTTCTTTTCAGATCTACCACCACATCCTCTAAGCAGAAATCATAACTTGTTTTGGTAATGGGATTCTCAGTCACACCAGCCTCACCAACCAAATTAAAGTGGGCTAATTCAATGGAATTCTAAATGGCTATGAATTCAATATTCCTCCCTGGCTGCTATCAGCAAGCAAGGTTTTAGCAGCAAAACGGAGCTTTTAGCTCTTGAAAGCACCCAAACGGAAAACTAGGAAAGCGACAGCAATGCCTTTGCTATTGCTGCTGCAGACGTGGAAAACTCAAATTGGATCACAATCCCATGCAGGGCTGTAAAAGGGCAGGAAAGATTGTGCAGAAGTATCTTGACTGTCTGGAAAAAGAGGAAAATGAACAGGCCTTCTCTTCCTAACAAATCAATGAGACAACAAATCACAAGATGGAAGTGTCACCCACTCCAGTCTCTAAAGCCCTTGGATGCAATGATGGCATGTCTGGCAGCGAAACAGCCCTTGTGCTGAGCACTGTCGGGGCAGGGATTGATGGATGGAAGTCTGCCTGAAGGTGCCTCAAGAGCCTCCCATTGTCCAGGCTAAAGCTCCCTCAGCACCTCTTCACTGGCCTTGTGCTGCAGCCCCTGGCCCAGCTGCCCTGTCCTTCTGGGCACACGCTGCAGCCCCTCCATGACTTTCTGCTTCCCAGGGCCCACAAGTGCACACAGCACTCCAGCTGTGGCCGCAGCGCTGCCCAGCACAGGGCCACGCTCGCTGCCCTGCTCCTGCTGCCCCACTGCTGCTGACACAGGCCACCATGCCCTTGGCCTTCCTGGCCACCTGGCCACACGCTGCCTCATCTGCAGCTGCTCAAGGCTGCCAGCCCTGGCTCCTTTTGGCCCATGCAGCTCCCCAGGCACAAAGGTGCCCATTTCACTTCAGATACAGCAGGCACCATTGCAAGATGGCCATCCTCTTCCGAGCAACACGAGACAGCAGTCAAGGACTTGCAGCTTCTCCCCGACTCTGGGCTCCAAGGCACTTGCCAAAGCTGCAGACTTCAGCGCAAAACGGATCAGCAGAAACTGGCCCCTTGTGCTGTTTGCAGCTTCCAAAAGTCAAAAGGCAATTGGACCAACAGTAACTCTACAAGTGAAGAACGACTCAAGAAAACTGCAGAACATTTCCACAAGCCAAAGACACCTTTCCAAAAGGGAAAACCAACCAACAAAGCCTTCTGACCTCTAGCACTTCCATGTGCACCTTTGGCTGTAACACCGCAGAAGCCCAGAGATGGAGCTTCCCGGAGGAAAGCAGCCAGAAGATCAGCCGGAGACCCCAGCTCTGCCCCTGTCCAACAGGACAGGTCAAAGGCCAATTTCTGGCTGTCACTGCCTGCAGGAAATGGCTACATCCTGCAGGACTCCAGCACTCAGCATCCTTGGCCAAACACAGCAAGTGCTGGCTGCTCAGAAACTTGCACCTCTCCCTTGCCCTAAAGACAGCACCCCCCCTAACAGGCACTTACTCTCTTAAAATGATGAGCAGGCTTTGGTGTAACCAAGGCAGTACAAAGGGGGTGGTCATCATTCTCATTTTCCTCCTCTCCGGCTTCTTCTGCAATAGTAGAGAGCGCCAGGGGAAAAACGGCTCTCGCTCTTCTCACCTGTGGCAAGGGAGAATCATAGAGACAGGCCGTTACCTAGCGCTTATAACTTCATTTCTCCTCACATCTACAGCCATAACTTCTGAGGAGAACTCATGAACTTTGTTAGCAATGCCTTTCTAAGTCACTCCAACCAGATTGAAATGGGCACATTCAACAGGACAGAATAAGGCTATGAATTCAATATTCCTCCCTGGCTGCTATTTGCAAGTAAGGTTGTCACGGCAAATGGCAGCTTTTAGTTCTTGAAAGCTGTGAAATGGAAAAGAAGGAAAGAGCCAGCAAGGCACTTTGCTACTGCTGCTGCAGACATGGAAAAGCAGAAAGAGTTCAGAATCCCTTTTAGTGCTTAAAACTGCAGGAAAGGTTGTGCATAAGCCTCCTTTTTTGCTAGAAAAAGAGGAAAATGCACAGGGCTTCTCCTCCTTGGAAACCCACAAACCACAAGATGGAAGTGTCACCCACTCCAGTGTCTAAAGCCCTTGGATGCAGTGAGGCCATGTTTGGCAGCGAAACAGCCCTTGTGCTGAGCACTTTCGGGGCAGGGATTGATGGATGGAAGTCTGCCTGAAGGTGCCTCAAGAGCCTCCCATTGTCCAGGCTAAAGCTCCCTCAGAACCTCTTCACTGGCCTTGTGCTGCAGCCCCTGGCCCAGCTGCCCTGTCCTTCTGGGCACACGCTGCAGCCCCTCCATGACTTTCTGCTTCCCAGGGCCCACAAGTGCACACAGCACTCCAGCTGTGGCCGCAGCGCTGCCCAGCACAGGGCCACGCTCGCTGCCCTGCTCCTGCTGCCCCACTGCTGCTGACACAGGCCACCATGCCCTTGGCCTTCCTGGTCACCTGGCCACACGCTGCCTCATCTGCAGCTGCTCAAGAACGCCAGCCCTGCCTCCTTTTGGCCAGCGCAGCTGCCCAGCCACAAAGGTGCCCATTTCACTTCAGATACAGCAGGCACCATTGCAAGATGGCCTTCTTCCTCCAAGCAACACGAGTCAGCAGTCAAGGACTTGCAGCTTCACTCCAACTCCAGGCTCCAAAGCACTAGCCAAAGCTGCAGAATGCACCAAAATATGCACCAAGAGACACTGGCCGCTTCTGCTTTTGGCCTCACAAGATGGCTTCGCAACTCCGCACTTGGTTTCTTTGGCCATGCGGGACAAGAGTGGCCCCCCACAGCTGCCTGGACCACACAATCCTTCCCTTGCAGCTTATCAAAAGCCAAAAGACAGCTGGCCCAGTCCCTGGAGACTGGACAAGTGAAGAACTACTCAAGGAAATTGCAGAGCGCTTTCACAAGCCAAACACACCTTTCCAGAAAGGGAAAACAAACCAACCAAGGCCTGGCACCTCCAGCACTACCTCCTTTGCCCTTGGCCATATCTCTGCAGAAGCCAAGAGACAAAGCTTCCCTAAACCAAGCGGCCAGATGCTGTCCCAGAGGCACCAGCCCTTTGCTGCCTCAACACGACAGCACGGAGACCAAGTTCTGTGGTGGCTGCCTGGAGGAAATCCCTAGCTCCTGGCAGGACTCCAGCACCCAGCATCCTCAGCCTGCAACAGCAAAGTGCTGGCTGCTCCAAAACATGCACCTCTGCCTTGCACTAAAGACAGCACCACACACAACTGGCACTTACAAGTCTGGAATATCCAGGCTCTGGTTGGACCAAGGATGGAGGCTGGCACTCATCCTCCTCAGTTTGCTCCTCTCTGGTTTCTTCTCCAGGAGCAGCGGCAGCCAGGGGAGAGATGGCTCTTGGTTCTGTCATCTGTGGCAAGAGAGGAGCATGAGGCACAGGCTGTTCCCTATCATGTAGAATGGAGTGGCCCCCCACAGCTGCATGGACCACACAATCCTTCCCGTGCAGCTTATCAAAAGCCAAAAGACAGCTGGCCCAAATGAGACTGGACAAGTGAAGAACTACTCAAGGAAAGTGCAGAGCGCTTTCACAAGCCAAACACACCTTTCCAGAAAGGGAAAACAAACCAACCAAGGCCTGGCACCTCCAGCACTACCTCCTTTGCCCTTGGCCATATCTCTGCAGAAGCCAAGAGACACAGCTTCTCTGAGCCAAGCAGCCAGATGCTGTCCCAGAGGCACCAGCCCTTTGCTGCCTCAACACAACAGCGCAGAGGCCAAGTTCTGTGGTGGCTGCCTGGAGGAAATCCCTAGCTCCTGGCAGGACTCCAGCACCCAGCATCCTCAGCCTGCAACAGCAAAGTGCTGGCTGCTCCAAAACATGCACCTCTGCCTTGCACTAAAGACAGCACCACACACAACTGGCACTTACAGGTCCCGAATATCCAGGCTCTGGTTGGACCATGGATGGAGGCTGGCTCTCATCCTCCTCAGTTTGCTCCTCTCTGGTTTCTTCTCCAGGAGCAGCGGCAGCCAGGGGAGAGACGGCTCTTGGTTCTGTCATCTGTGGCAAGAGAGGAGCATGAGGCACAGGCTGTTCCCTATCATGTAGAACCTCATTTCTTTTCAGATCTACCACCACATCCTCTAAGCAGAAATCATAACTTGTTTTGGTAATGGGATTCTCAGTCACACCAGCCTCACCAACCAAATTAAAGTGGGCTAATTCAATGGAATTCTAAATGGCTATGAATTCAATATTCCTCCCTGGCTGCTATCAGCAAGCAAGGTCCTCCCTGGCTGCTATCAGCAAGCAAGGTTTTAGCAGCAAAACGGAGCTTTTAGCTCTTGAAAGCACCCAAACGGAAAACTAGGAAAGCGACAGCAATGCCTTTGCTATTGCTGCTGCAGACGTGGAAAACTCAAATTGGATCACAATCCCATGCAGGGCTGTAAAAGGGCAGGAAAGATTGTGCAGAAGTATCTTGACTGTCTGGAAAAAGAGGAAAATGAACAGGCCTTCTCTTCCTAACAAATCAATGAGACAACAAATCACAAGATGGAAGTGTCACCCACTCCAGTCTCTAAAGCCCTTGGATGCAATGATGGCATGTCTGGCAGCGAAACAGCCCTTGTGCTGAGCACTGTCGGGGCAGGGATTGATGGATGGAAGTCTGCCTGAAGGTGCCTCAAGAGCCTCCCATCGTCCAGGCTAAAGCTCCCTCAGCACCTCTTCACTGGCCTTGTGCTGCAGCCCCTGGCCCAGCTGCCCTGTCCTTCTGGCACACGCTGCAGCCCCTCCATGACTTTCTGCTTCCCAGGGCCCACAAGTGCACACAGCACTCCAGCTGTGGCCGCAGCGCTGCCAGCACAGGGCACGCTCGCTGCCCTGCTCCTGTCTGCCCCACTGCTGCTGACACAGGCCACCATGCCCTTGGCCTTCCTGGCCACCTGGCCACACGCTGCCTCATCTGCAGCTGCTCAAGGCTGCCAGCCCTGGCTCCTTTTGGCCCATGCAGCTCCCAGGCACAAAGGTGCCCATTTCACTTCAGATACAGCAGGCACCATTGCAAGATGGCCATCCTCTTCCGAGCAACACGAGACAGCAGTCAAGGACTTGCACAGCTTCTCCCCGACTCTGGGCTCCAAGGCACTTGCCAAAGCTGCAGACTTCAGCGCAAAACGGATCAGCAGAAACTGGGCCCCTTGTGCTGTTTGCAGCTTCCAAAAGTCAAAGGCAATTGGACCAACAGTAACTCTACAAGTGAAGAACGACTCAAGAAAACTGCAGAACATTTCCACAAGCCAAAGACACCTTTCCAAAAGGGAAAACCAACCAACAAAGCCTTCTGACCTCTAGCACTTCCATGTGCACCTTTTGGCTGTAACACCGCAGAAGCCCAGAGATGGAGCTTCCCGGAGGAAAGCAGCCAGAAGATCAGCCGGAGACCCCAGCTCTGCCCCTGTCCAACAGGACAGGTCAAAGGCCAATTTCTGGCTGTCCTCTGCCTGCAGGAAATGGCTACATCCTGCAGGACTCCAGCACTCAGCATCCTTGCCAAACACAGCAAGTGCTGGCTGCTCAGAAACTTGCACCCTCTCCCTTGCCTAAAGACAGCACCCCCCTAACAGGCACTTACTCTCTTAAAATGATGAGCAGGCTTTGGTGTAACCAAGGCAGTACAAAGGGGGTGGTCATCATTCTCATTTTCCTCCTCTCCGGCTTCTTCTGCAATAGTAGAGAGCGCCAGGGGAAAAACGGCTCTCGCTCTTCTCACCTGTGGCAAGGGAGAATCATAGAGACAGGCCGTTACCTAGCGCTTATAACATCATTTCTCCTCACATCTACAGCCATAACTTCTGAGGAGAACTCATGAACTTTGTTAGCAATGCCTTTCTAAGTCACTCCAACCAGATTGAAATGGGCACATTCAACAGGACAGAATAAGGCTATGAATTCATATTCCTCCCTGGCTGCTATTTGCAAGTAAGGTTGTCACGGCAAATGGCAGCTTTTAGTTCTTGAAAGCTGTGAAATGGAAAAGAAGGAAAGAGCCAGCAAGGCACTGTGCTACTGCTGCTGCAGACATGGAAAAGCAGAAAGAGTTCAGAATCCCTTTTAGTGCTTAAAACTGCAGGAAAGGTTGTGCATAAGCCTCCTTTTTTGCTAGAAAAAGAGGGAAAATGCACAGGGCTTCTCCTCCTTGGAAACCCACAAACCACAAGATGGAAGTGTCACCCACTCAGTGTCTAAAGCCCTTGGATGCAGTGAGGCCATGTTTGGCAGCGAAACAGCCCTTGTGCTGAGCACTTTCCGGGGCAGGGATTGATGGATGGAAGTCTGCCTGAAGGTGCCTCAAGAGCCTCCCATTGTCCAGGCTAAAGCTCCCTCAGAACCTCTTCACTGCCTTGTGCTGCAGCCCCTGGCCCAGCTGCCCTGTCCTTCTGGGCACACGCTGCAGCCCCTCCATGACTTTCT
>JBBFKN010000328.1:0-41433 GCA_039654755.1 Calcarius lapponicus | reverse complement strand
CTGAGACCCCCCAAAATCCCCGAGACTTTCCCCAAAACCTCCTGAGACCCCCCCCCAAATCTGAGACCCCCCAAAATCCCCCCCAAATTCCCCCGAGACCCCCCCGGGACCCCCCCCAAATCCTCCTTAGATTCCCCCGAGACCCCCTCCAAATCCCCCCGAGACCCCTCCTGAGAACCCCCCCAAATCCTCCTAAGACCCCCCCTGGGACCCCCCCCAAAACCTCCCTGAAATCCCCCCTGAGACCCCCAAAATCCCGAGACCCCCCCCAGAATCCCCCAAAATCCCCGAGACTCCCCCCAAATTCGAGACCCCCCAAAATCCCCCCAAATTCCCCCAAAACCCCTCCCGGGAACCCCCCCAAAATCCTCCTTAGACCCCCCCCGAGACCCCCTCCTCAAATCCCCCCCTCAAATGCCCCCCGAGACCCCCCCAGGGACCTGCCAAAATCCTCGAGAACCCCCCAAAACATCCGAGACCCCCCAAAATCCCTGAGACCCCCCCCGGGACCCCCCAAAATCCCCCCGAGACCCCTCCTGAGACCCCCCTGAGGACTTCCAAGACCCCTCCCCAAAATCCCCCCTTAGACCCCCCCCGAGACCCCCAAAATCCCCGAGATCTCCCCCAGAATCCCCCAAAATCTCCCCAAGATCCCCCAAAATCTCTGAGACCCCTCCCCCAGGACCCCCCAAATCCCCCCAAGACCGCCCCCCCAGAATCCCCCAAAATCCCCGAGACCCCCCCCAAAACCTCCCTGAGACCCCCCCCCAAATCCGAGACCCCCCCAAAATCCCCCCCAGGACCCCTCAGGACCCCCCAAATCCCTTTAGGGACCCGCCCCTCCCCCCACCTCCAGCAGCAGCCCCTCCCCCTCCTCCCCGGGGGGGCGGAGCTCCAGGGTCACGTGGTGCAGGGGGAGGGGCCCGAGCCCGGCCCGGTGCAGCTCCAGCTCTGGGGGGGGGGGGGAGGGGGGGCGGGGTCAGAAGGGGGGAGGGGCGGGGGGGAGGATTTGGGGTCCGGCCCCGCCCCCCCCACGGCCCCGCCCCCCGTGGTTCGGTCCTTGCCCGCCCCCCCCCCTCAGTATTTTGGTTTCTCCCTCCCGGAAGTTGCTTTCCTCTAAACCGGAAGTTGCTTTCCGACCCGGAAGTTGCTCTCCTAAAAGGTTCCTTCCCCTATCCCGGAAGTCGTTCGACTTCCGCCGGAAGTTTGCCCTCTCCCCCCGGAAGTTGCTCGTCCTCCCCGGGAAGTTTTTCTTTCCAACCCGGAAGTTCCTTTTTCCACACCCGGAAATTGCTCTTCCCGCAAGTTACCGTCCCCACTACCGGAAATTGCTCTCCCTCCCGAAGTTCCGGTCCCCTCCCCCGGAAGTTGCTCTCTTCCTCCCGCCGGAAGTTGCTCTTTCCAACCCGGAAGTTCCTTTTCCACTCCCGGAAGTTGCTCTAACATTCCCGGAAGTTGCTCTTCCCGGAAGTTACCATCCCCACTACCGGAAGTTGCTCTCGCAACACCGGAAGTTGCTCTTTCTAAAACCGAAAGTTCCTTTTTCCACTCCCGGATGTCTCTCTCCTCCCCCGGAACTTGCCCTCTCGCCCCGGAAATTGCTCTCCCACCACGGGAAGTTGCACTCCCCCACCGGAAGTTCCTCTCCCCCACCGAAGTTGCTTCCCCTTCCCTGGAATTGATCTCTCCCGGAAGTTCCTCTCCCACCCACCGGAAGTTGCTCTCCCCCACCGGAAGTTTGCTTCCCCTTCCCTGGAATTGATCCCTCCTCTCCCGGAAGTTGCTCCCCTCCCACCGGAAGTTCCTCTCCCACCACCGGAAGTTGTTTTTTTCCCTCCCGGAAGTTGCTTTTGTTCCCTCCCGGAAGTCCGCCCTCCCCACCCCGGAAGTCGCTCCCCCTTTCCCGGAAGTCCCTCTCTCACCCTCCCCGGAACCGTTGGCTGTCGAACGGCTGCAGCAGCGCCCCCCGGCCGGAGGGGCCCGTGCGGGGCGTGGGGTCCCCTGACGGTGGGGGCGGGGCCGGGGCGCAGGCGCAGGAAGAGCCCCCGGGGGGCGCTGCTGAGCAGCAGCGCCGGCCCCGCCCCCGGCGGCAGCAGCAGCAGGCGGGGCAGCGGCGGCGGGCGGCGCCCCCTGGCGGCCGGGGGGGCTCAGCAGGTACTCGCCGGGGGGCAGCGCCCCCTGCCAGGCCAGGGCGGGGCCCCGGCGCAGCCGCAGCAGCAGCGCCGCGTCCCCTGCGCCGGAAAGGGGCGGGGTTAACGGTGGAGAGGGGGGCGTGGCTAAAAGGGTGGGAATGAAAGGGGCGGGGTCACGTGAGGGGGGGCGTTAAAGGTGAAGAGGGCGTGCTAAAAGGGGTGAAAATGAAAGGGGCGGGGCCACTGTGAGGGGTGGGGCTAGAGATGAAGAGTGGGGCGTGGCTAAAATGGTGGGAATGAAAGGGGCGGGGCTAAAGGTGATGAATGGGGTTTGGCTAAGATTGGAAATGAATGAAAGGGGAGGAGTCACCGTGAGGGGCGGGGCTAAAGCTGGAAAGTGGGGCGTGGCTAAAAAGGTGGGGTGGGAATTAAAGGGGCGGGGGTCACAGCAAGGGGTGGGGCTAAACCTGGGGTGGGGCGTGGCTAAAAGGTTGGGATTGAAAGGGGCGGGGCTAAAGGTGAAGAGTGGGGCGTGGCTAAAAGGGTGGATTAGGAATGAAAGGGGCGGGGTCACGGTGAGAGGCGGGGCTAAACGTGGAAAGTGGGGCGTGGCTAAAACGGTGGAAATGAAATGGAAGGGGCGGGGTCACAGCAAGGGGTGGGACCTAAACCTGGTGTGGGGCGTCGCTAAAAGGGTGGGATTGAAAGGGGCGGGGCTAAAGGTGAGCGGGGCGTGGCTAAAAGGGTGGGGTATAAATGGAGTGGGGTCACAGCAAGGAGGCAGGGCTAAAGGTGAAGAGTGAGGCTTGTGGCTAAAAGGTGGGATGGGAATGAAAGGGGGCGGGGTCACTGTGAGGAGTGGGCGTGGCTAAAAGGGTGGTAATGAAAGGGGCGGGGCTAAAGGTGACGAGTGGGGCGTGGCTAAAAGGTGGGGTGAGAGTGAAAGGGGCGGGGTCACAGCAAGGGGTGAGGCTAAACCTGGGAGGGGCGTCGTTACAAGGGTGGGATTGAAAGGGGGTGGGGCTAAAGTTGAAGAGTGGGGCGTGGCTAAAGTTGGGGTGGAATGAAAGGGGCGGGATTACAGTGAAGGGCGGGGATAAACCAGGGGTGGGGCGTGGCTGAAAGGGTGGGATTGAAAGGGGCAGAGCTAAAGGTGAAAAGTGGGGTTTGGCTAAGATTGGAAATGAATGAAGGGGCGGGGTCACTGTGAGGGGCGGGGCTAAAGGTGAAGAGTGGGGCGTGGCTAAAATGGGGTATAAAGGAAAGGGGCGGGGTCACAGTGTGGGGCGGGGTTAAAGGTGAAGAGTGGGGCGTGGCTAAAGGGTGGAAATGAAAGGGGCGGGGTCACAGCGAGGGGCGTGGCTAAAAAGGTGGATTAGGAATGAATGGGGCGGGGCCATAGAGGGTGGGGGCGGAGCTGAAGCTCCGCAGGTGACAGTGGAAGGTGGGACCCAGGTGTGGGGGCGGAGCCAATACTGTGACAGTGCTGGGGGCGTGGCCACGATTAGCTCCTCCCCCTTTGGGGCGTGGCTTACCTTCCGCAGGGGGGAGGGGCTCTGCGCTCTCCACCTCGATGCGCAGGGGCAGCACTTCCGGGGGCGGAGCCTCTGATGAAGGGGCGGGGTCACACAGAGGCCACGCCCCCAGGGGCACCCCAGCCCCAGGATTGGCTCAGACCCGCTCCCAACCCAGCCCCGCCCCCCTCACCGGGCTTCTCCTCATCCGCGCTCCCGTCCTGGCTCTCGGGGGGGCGGGGTCGGTGGGAGGGGCTCCGCGGGGCTCGGCCCCGCCTCCTTCCTGGCTCTGCCGGCCCTTGGGGGCTTGGGCTCTGTTGGGGGGCGGCACTGAGAGGGTTAAGGGGGAGTCTGAGCCCCGCCCCCCTCCCCCCTGCCCTATTTGGCCCCTCCCCCGGTGCTCCTCTGCGTGTGTCCCCCCTGTATTCAGTCCCCACACTCCACTTCCGGTGTATCCGCCATTTTCCATCCCCATTTCCTGTGTGTCCCCTATATTCACTCCCTATTTCCCGTGTGCCCCCCTCATATTCAGTCCCCTCCCCCTTTTAACCGGTGTCCCCTCCATATTCAGTCCCCTCGTTCCCATTTCCTGTGTCCCCCCCCATATTTTGTCCCCATTTCCGGTGTGTCCCCCTGTATTCAGTCCCCTCATCCCACTTCCGGTGTGTGCTCCCATATTCCATCCCCATTTCCGGTGTTTCCCGCCATAACGAGTTCCCAATGTGTCCCCCTATATTGAGTCCCCCCACCCGTTTTTCCGGTGTACCCCCCCATATTCTGTCCCCATTTCTTGTGTGTCCCCCTATATTCAGTCCCCACTCTCCATTTCCCATGTCCCCCCCCCTATTCAGTCCCCATTTCCGGTGTGTCCCCCCATATTCACTCCCCACATCCCATTTCCTGTGTGTCCCCCTATATTCAGTCCCTCACCCCATTTTCCGGTGTGTTCTCCCATATTCCATCCCCATTTCCGGTGTTTCCCGCCATAATGAGTCCCATTTCCTGGTGTGTCCCCCCCCATATTCAGCCCCCATTTCCGGGGTGTGTCCCCCTATATTCAGCCCCCATTTCCGGTGTGTCACCCTATATTCACTTCCCACACCCTATTTCCTGTGTCCCCCCATATTCAGCCCCCATTTCCGGTGTGTCCCCCTATATTCAGTCCCCATTTCCGGTGGGGTGTGTCCCCCTATATTCAGTCCCTCCCACCCCATTTCTGGTGTGTCCCCCTATATTCAGTCCCTCACCCCATTTTCCGCTGTGTTCTCCCCATATTCCATCCCCATTTCAGGTGTTTTCCGCCATAATGAGTCCCCTATTTCCGGTGTGTCCCCCTATATATCATCCCCATTTCCCGTGTCCCCCCCCCATATTCCATGCCCATTTCCGGTGTGTCCCCCATATTCAGCCCCCCGTTTCCGGTGTGTCCCCTTATATTCAGCCCCCATTTCCGGTGTGTCCCCCTATATTCAGCCCCCATTTCCGGTGTGTCCCCCTATATTCAGCCCCCATGTCCGGTGTGTCCCCCTATATTCAGCCCCCATTTCCGGTGTCCCCCCATATTCAGCCCCCATTTCCGGTGTGTCCCCCCTATATTCAGCCCCCATTTTCCGGGTGTGTCCCCCATATTCCATCCCCATTTCCGGTGGTGTCCCCATATTCCATCCCCATTTCCGGTGTGTCCCCCCATATTCAGCCCCATTTCCGGTGTGTCCCCCCATATTCAGCCCCCATTTCCGGTGTGTCCCCCTATATTCCATCCCCATTTCCGGTGTGTTCCCCTATATTCCGTCCCCATTTCCTGTGTCCCCTTATATTCAGCCCCCATTTCCGGTGTGTCCCCCATATTCCGTCCCCATTTCCTGTGTCCCCCCATATCAGCCCCCATTTCCGGTGTGTCCCCCCCACATTCCCTCCCCACCCCCCATTTTCCGGTGTCCCCCCCGCTCTCCCTCCCCCATTTCGCGTGTCCCCCCGTTCCCTTTGCTCACCGCGGGCGGGCAGCACCCGGTAACACGCGGTAGGGGCAGGGCCCGTCCTGGCGGCCGCGCCCCGGCAGCTGCCGGAACTCGGGGCTCCGGGCCAGGGCGCAGCGCAGCCGCGTCTTCCACCCCCGCGGGGTCGGGCGGGGCCCCGGGCCGCAGCCGCCCCTTGTACTCCGCCCACGCCTGCCGGGGAAACGCCCTCAGGCCACGCCCACCAGCTCATTTGCATAGCACTTTGCATGGCCACGCCCCCTGCTCAAAAGCCCACCCCCGCTCCGCCCCTCTCCTGTGGGTTTGCGCAGCTCGGCCCTACCAGAGCCCCGCCCCCTTAGCTCCGCCCTCTTTCACGGCCCCTCCCCTGTTTCAAGCCCCCGCCTCTCAGCCAGGCTCCGCCCATCGCCGTGCAGAGTTCTGCTCCGCGCTTGTGCGAAGCACCGCCCATCGCTAAGCCCCGCCCCACTGTGCAGAGCACCGCCCATCACATTACAGAGCGTCGTTATTGCCCCACCCCCTCTCTCTGCATAGCCCCCGCCCACCTCTCTGCTGAGCCCCCGCCCTTCTGCATAACCCCGCCCACCTCTCTGCTGAGCCCCGCCCTTCTGCATAGCCCCGCCCACCTCTGCTGAGCCCCGCCCCTCACTCTGCATAGCGCCGCCCCCCCTCGCTGAGCTTCGCCCCCTCGGTCGCTCTAGCCTCCGCCCCCTATTTGCATAGCCCCGCCCCTCTCTTTGTATAGCCCCGCCCCTCTTTGCATAGCCTCTCCCCTATCCTGCACAGCCCCGCCCCTCACTCTGCAAAGCCACGCCCCTTCCTTGCAGACCAAATGCCCCTCTTTGCATAGCCCCGCCCCTCTGTCTCTGCAGGCCCGCCCCTGCTTCTGCAGGCCCCCGCCCTCTGTCTCTGCAGGCCCCGCCCTCTCTCTGCATAGCCCCGCCCCTTCCCTGCATAGCATCGCTCTTTCCTTTCAGAGCCCCGCCTCTCTCTGCATAGCTCCGCCCCCCTTGTCTCTGTAGCCCCGCCCCTACTTTGCATAGCGCCGCCCCGCCCCTTCACTGGCCACTCCCCTCGCTGTGCGTAACCCCGCCCCTCGGCCGCTCTAGCCCCGCCCCCTGCTCCTTTAGCCCCGCCCCTACTTTGCATAGCGCCGCCCCCGGCCCATCGCTGACCACTCCCCTCACTCTGCCTAGCCCCACTTGTCAGTCACGCTAGCCCCGCCCCCTGCCTCTCTAGCCCCGCCCCTACTTTGCATAGCAACCACCCCCGGGCCGTCCCTGGCTATTCCCTCACTGTACCTAAGCCCCGCCCCTGCCGCGTAGCCCCGCCCTACTTTGCATAGCGCCGCCCCCGGCCCATCCACGGACCACTCCCCTCACTGTGCCTAGCCCCGCCCCTCAGTTGCTCTACCCCGCCCCCAGTAGCCCCGCCCCTCACTGTGCCTAACCCCGCCCCCCTGCCGCTGTAGCCCCGCCCCTACTTTGCATAGCGCCGCCCCCGGGCCTTCCCTGGCCATTCCCCTCACTGTGCCTAGCCCGCCCCCTCTCGCGGTAGCCCCGCCCCTACTTTGCATTAGCGCCGCCCCCTGCCCGTCGCGGGCCATTCCCCTCACTGTGCCTAGCCCGCCCCTCGCCGCTCTAGCCCCGCCCCCTGCCGCTGTAGCCCCGCCCCTACTTTGCATAGCTCCGCCCCCCGTGCCGTTGCTGGCCACTCCCCTCACTGTGCCTAGCCCCGCCCCCCTGCCACTGTAGCCCCGCCCCTACTTTGCATAGCGCCGCCCCTCACTGTGCCTAGCCCCGCCCCGTGCCGCTTTAGCCCCGCCCCTACTTGCATAGCGCCACCCCCGGGCAGTCTCTGGCCACTCCCCTCGCTGTGCCTAGCCCCACTTGTCAGTCACGCTAGCCCCCCGCCCCTGCCTCTCTAGCCCCGCCCCTACTTTGCACAGCACCCGCCCCCGGCCCCATCACGGACCACTCCCCACTACTGTGCCTAGCGCCCCGCCCCTCGGCCGCTCTAGCTCCGCCCCCTCTCTGCCTAGCCCCGCCCCTTCCCTTCACAGCGCCGCCCCGGCCTGTCGCTGACCACTCCCCTCGCTGGTGCCTAACCCCGCCCCCTGTCCGCTCTACGCCCCGCCCCTACTTTTGCATAGCACCACCCCCGGGCCGTCCCTGGCCATTCCCTCACTGGTACCTAGCCCGCCCCCTGCCGCGGTAGCCCCGCCCTACTTTGCATAGGCGCTGCCCCCGACCTGTCGCTGGCCACTCCCCTCGCTGTGCCTAACCCCGCCCCTGCAGCTGTTAGCCCCGCCCCTACTTTGCATAGGCGCTGCCCCCGGGCCGTTGCTGGCCACTCCCTCACCGTGCACAGCCCCACCCCTCAGCTGCTTCTAGCCCCGCCCCTACTTTGCATAGCACCGCCCCCGGCCCATCGCTGACCACCGACCACTCCCCTCACTGCGCCTAGCCCCGCCCCCTGGGGCTGTAGCCCCGCCCCTACTTTGCATAGCGCCGCCCCCGGTCCGTCGCGGGGGCGCCGCTGCGGCCGCCGTGGGCCCAGGGATCCGCAGCCGCCGTCCGGGCCGCCGGTCGTCCCACTGGAGCCCCGGGAAGCGGCCGCTCTGCAGCTGCGCCAGCAGCCACGGCCGCAGGCCGCCGCGGGCCGCCCTCCGCCATGGCCGGACACCGCCGGGACACCGGGGAGAGGAGAGAAGAGCGGAAACCGGAGCGGGGACAGCGGGGACAGAGCGGAAACCGGAGCGGGGAGAGAGGCGGAGAGAGGGGGAAACCGGACCGGGGACAGCGGGGAGAGAGGGGAAACCGGAGCGGGGACAGGCGGAGAGAGGGGAAAGAACCGGACCGGGGACAGCGAGCGACAGAGCGGAAACCGGAGCGGGGACAGCGGAGAGCGGGGAAACCGGGAACCGGGGACAGCGCGGACAGAGCGACACAGGGACAGTGGGGGACAGAGGAGAGAGAAGGGACAGAGCGACAGACGGACAGAGGGGACAGCGGAGGGACCCCGCGGCGTTCCCGGTTCGCTCCCGGTTCGGTCCCGGGCGTCGGCGCCTCTGAGGGCCGCCCGCGCTTCCGGGATTGACGTCACCGCGTAGGGGCACGTGATGGCCGCCGCCAATCAGCGGGGGGCGCGCGCGGAACCGCGCCCCTCGGCGTGAGGGGGCGTGGCGGCGCCGCGCGGGAAATCGCGGAAAGGGGCGTGGCTAAAGAGCGGGGGGGTGCGTTTGCATAAAGGGGCGTGGCCTAAACGGCATGGGCCGGCTGTGTTTGCATAAAGGGGCGTGGCTAAACGGGCATGGGGCCGGCTGTGTTTGCATAAAGGGGCGTGGCTAAAGAGCACGGGGCCGGCTGTGTTTTGCATAAAGGGGCGTGGCTAAACGGTATGGAACCGGTGTTTGCATAAAGGGGCGTGGCTACAGAACACGGGACCGTGTTTACATAAAGGGGGCGTGGCTAAAGGGCACGGGCCGGCTGTGTTTGCATAAAGGGGCGTGGCCTAAGAGCACGGGACCGCTGTGTTTGCATAAAGGGGGCGTGGGCCTAAGAGCATGGGGCCGGCTGTGTTTGCATAAAGGGGGCGTGGCTAAAGAGCACGGGGGGAGCCGGCTGTGTTTGCATAAAGTGGGCGTGGCTTATGGCGCACAGAACCGCGCTCTGTATTACCATAAGAGGCGGGGCCACAGCTCACGGTATCACCTCTGTATTTGCATAAAGGGGCGTGGTTTAGAGCATGGTACCCAGCTCTGCATTTGCATAAAGGGGCGTGGCTGTAGCTCTGTCTCACCTCAATTTGCATGAAGGGGCGTGGTTATCATGCACAGCACCCCCCCTCGTGTATTTGCATAAAGGGGTCGTGGCTGACACACGGTGGCCAACGTCGCATTTGCATAAGGGGCGTGGTTATTCCGCCAGCACCCTCCCCTGTATTTGCATAAAGGGGCGTGGCTGTAGCTTCCCTGTTTAGCCTCTATTTGCATGAAGGGGCGTGGTTATTATGCACAGCACCGCTGTTAGCATAAGGGGGGCGTGGCCGTACAGTTTGGAACCCGCCTCTGCATTTGCATAAAGGGGCGTGGCTCTAAACTCACAGCACCACTTTTCATTTGCATAAAGGGGGCGGTTTTCTCATATTTGCATAACAGGGCGTGTCCGCTCTCGCAAGCCCCGCCCCGGATTTTGGGGTCACACCCAGATTTTGGGGGGCGGGTCAGAGATTTAGGGGTCCCACCCAGATTTTGGGGGGGTCACAACCCGGGATTTGGGGTCTCACCCAGATTTTGGGGGGTCACACCCCCATTTTGGGGTCTCACCCAGATTTGGGGGGGGATCCTCACCTGGGATTTAGGTCGGTCACAAAGATTTTGGGGGTCCCACCCACATTTAGGGGCTCACACCCAGATTTGGGGGGTCACACCCGGATTTTGGGGGTGGGGGGGTCTCACACCAGATTGGGGGGGGTCACACCTCAGATTTTGGGGTCTCACGCCCCGATTTTGGGGTCACACTCAGATTTTGGGGGTCTCACTCAGATTTTGGGCTCTCACCAGATTTGGGGGGGGGTCACACCCCATTTTGGGGTCTCCAAACTCAAATTTCGGGTGTCTCACACCCGGATTTTGGGGTATCACCCAGATTTTGGGGGGTCAAGCCCCGATTTTGGGGTTCACACCCGGATTTGGGGTCCTCACCCAGATTTTGGGGTCTCCCACAGCTTTATTGCCCATCCCCACCTGGGGGGGTTTTGGGGGGGGGAGGGGTCTCACCTGACCCCCGCCCCGCCCCCACCCCCGGCGGCCCCCCCCGGGCTGCGCCCCCCCCGCGTCGGGGGGCTCCGGACATACATGAGGAAGAGCAACGATGGGGATGATGTACATCCACTGCGGGAGGGGAGAGAGCGCAAATCAGCCCCAAAACGGCCCAAAATCAGCCCAAAAATTGCCCCAAATTCAGCCCCAAAACGCCCCAAAATCAGCCCAAAATCACCCCAAAATCAGCCCAAAAATCACCCGAAATTCAGCCCCAAACCGCCCCAAAATCAGCCCAAAAATCGCCCCAATTCAGCCCAAAAATCACCCCAAATTCAGCCCAAAAATCACCCCAAATTCAGCCCAAACCGCCCCAAATTCAGCCCAAAAATCGCCCCAAAATCACCCAAATATTCACCCCAAATTCAGCCCCCAAATCACCCCAAAATCAGCCCAAAAGTCACCCCAAATCAGGCCCCAAAACGCCCCAAAATCAGCCCAAAAATCACCCCAAATTCAGCCCCCAAACCACCCCCAAATTCAGCCCCAAATCACCCCAAAATCAGCCCAAAACTCACCCAAAATCAGCCCAAAATCACAAATTCCAGCCCCGAATCGCCCCAAAATCAGCCCAAAAATCCACCACAAAATTTAGCCCCAAAATCGCCCCAAATTCAGCCCCAAACCTCCCAAATTCAGACCCAAAATTGCTCCAAATTCAGCCCCGAATCGCCCCAAATTCAGCCCAAAAATCACCCCAAATTCAGCCCAAAAATCACCCCAAAATCAGCCCAAAAATCACCCCAAATTCAGCCCAAAAAATCACCCAAATTCAGCCAAAAAATCACCCCAAAATCAGCCCCAAATCACCCAAAAATCAAGCCCAAAAATCGCCCCAAATTCAGCCCCAAACCACCCCAAAATCAGCCCCAAAATCGTCCCAAATTCAGCCCCGAATCGCCCAAAATTCAGCCCAAAATACCCCCAAAATCAGCCCAAAAGTCACCCCAAAATCAGCCCAAAAATCGCCCCAAATTCAGCCCAAAAATCACCCCAAATTCAGCCCAAAGTCGCCCCAAATTCAGCCCCAAACCACCCCAAATTCAGGCCCAAAAGTCACCCCCAAAATCAGCCCAAACACCCCCAAATTCAGCCTAAAAATCACCCCAAAATCAGCCCAAAAAGCGCCCCAAAAATCAGCCCCAAACCACCCCAAAATCAGCCCAAAAGTCACCCCCAAATTCAGCCCCAAACCACCCCAGAATCAGCCAAAACCGCCCCAAAATCAGCCCAAAAATTGCCCCAAATTCAGCCCCAAACCACCCAAATTCAGCCCAAAAAATCGCCCAAAATTCAGCCCAAAAATCACCCCAAAATCAGCCCAAAATCCCACCAAATTCAGCCCAAAAATCACCCCAAAATCAGCCCCAAATCGCCCCAAAATCAGCCAAAAAAATCGCCCCAAATTCAGCCCAAAAATCACCCCGAATTCAGCCCCAAACCACCCCAAAAATCAGCCCCAATATCATCCCCAAAATCAGCCCCAAACCGCCCAAAATCAGCCCAAAAATTGCCCCAAAATCAGCCCCAAACCACCCCAAATTCAGCCCAAAAGTCACCCCAAAACAGCCCAAAAATCGCCCCAAAATCAGGCCCCAAAACGCCCCAAAATCAGCCCAAAAATCAGCCCAAATTCAGCCCAAACCGCCACCAAAATCAGCCAAAAAATCGCCCCAAATTCAGCCCAAAAATCACCCCGAATTCAGCCCCAAACCACCCAAAATCAGCCCCAAATATCATCCCAAAATCAGCCCCAAACGCCCCAAAATCAGCCCAAAAATTGCCCCAAATTCAGCCCCAAACCACCCCAAATTCAGCCCAAAAATTTAGCCCAAACCACCCCAAAATCAGCCCAAAAATCGCCCCAAATTCAGCCAAATCCACCCAAATTCAGCCCAAAAATCGCCCCAAAATCAGCCCAAAAGTCACTCCAAATTCAGCCCCGAAACCACCCCAAATTCAGCCCCAAAACCACCCCAAAAGCAGCCAAAATCACCCCAAAATCAGCCCAAAATCACCCCCCAAAATCAGCCCCAAAATCACCCCAAATCACCCAAAATCGCCCCACAATTCAGCCCAAACACCCCAAATTCAGCCCCAAAATTGCCCCAAATTCAGCCTCACACTCAGCCCAAAAATCACCCCAAAATCAGCCCAAAAATCGCCCCAAATTCAGAGCCCCAAAAGTCACCCCAAAAAGCAGCCCCAAACCACCCCCAAAATCAGCCCAAAAATCACCACAAATTCAGGGCCCAAAAAATCACCCCCAAAATCAGCCCCAAACCACCCCAAAATTCAGCCCAAAAAACACCCCAAAATCAGCCCCAATAATTGCCCCCAAAATCGCCCCAAATTCTCAGACCCCAAACCACCCCAAATTCAGCCTAAAAATCACCCCAAATTCAGCCCAAAAACACCCCAAATTCAGCCCAAAACCATCCCAAAATCAGCCCAAAATCACCCCAAATTCAGCCCAAAAAATCACCCCAAAAGTCACCCCCAAATTCAGCCCCCAAACCACCCCAATATCAGCCCAAAAATCACCACAAATTTAGGCCCCAAATCGCCCCAAAATAAGCCCAAAAATCACACAAATTCAGCCCCCCAAACCACCCGAATTCAGCCCAAAAATCACCCCAAATTCAGCCCAAAAACCACCCCAAATTCAGCCCAAAAACCACCCCCAAATTCAGCCGAAAAAAAGCGGCCCAAAATCAGCCCCCCCAAACCCCCCCAAAATCAGCCCAAATCACCCCAAATTCAGCCCCAAACCGCCCCAAAATCAGGCCCAAATCACCCCCCTAAGTCGGCCCAGATCACCCCCAAATCAGCCCAAACCACCCCAAAATCAGCCCAAAATCACCCCAAATATCACCCCAAATTCAGCCCAAACCACCCAAAATGAGCCCAAAAATCGCCCCAAAATCAGCCCCAAACCACCCCAAAATCAGCCCAAAATCACCCCCTAAAGTCGGCCCAGATGACCCCAGTATCAGCCCAAATCCACCCCAAACCACCCCAAAATCAGCCAAAAAATCACTCCAAAATCAGCCCAAAATCACCCAAAATCAGCCCAAATCACCCTTAAATCCACCCCAAAATCCACCCCCAAAATCCACCCCAAAATCCATCCTAAAATCAGCCCAAATCACCCAAAAATCCACCAAACTCAGTCCAAACCACCCAAAATCAGCCCAAAATCCACCCAAAATTTGGGGGGTGATTCACCCCAAAATCACTGAAATCACCACAAATCATCCCAAATCCAGCCCAAAATCAGCCCAAATCCACCCGAAAATCAGCCCCAAATAACCCCCTCAAATCCCCCTAAAATCAGCCTCAATAACCCCAAAACCAGCCCAAAATCCACCCCAATCCCCCACCCCAAAATAAGCCCAGATTACCCCAAAATCAGCCCAAGTCCATCCCAAAATCCACCCTAAAATCAGCCCAGATCACCCCCAAAATTACCCCAAAATCCATCCTAAAATCACCCAACCACCCCAAAATCCACCCAAAATCCACCCAAAATCAGCCCCAAATCAGCCCAAATCCACCCCAAAAATCACCCCCTAAAGTCGGCCCAAATCACCCCTATATCAGCCAAATCAGCCCAAATCCACCCCTAAATGACCCCAAATCCAGATCACCCCAAATCCACCCCAAAATGAGGTGGTTTGGGCTGTCGGGGTTGATTTAGGGGTGCCCCAGATGGATTTGGGTTGGCCCAGATGGTTTTTGGGGTGCCCCAGGGTGTTTTTGGGGTGCCCCAGGTGTTTTTGGGGTGTCAGGGTGGTTTTTGGGGTCCCAGGTGTGGTTTTTGGGGTGCCCCAGATGTTTTTGGGGTCCCAGGTGTGTTTTTGGGGTGTCCCTCACGGTATTTGGCGAAGAAGGATTTCTGCTCCTGGGGGTTCCGGGCGCGCTGGGCCTGCTCCTGCTCCAGGTGCCGGAATGAAGGCGGCGGTCTCGGGGCTGGGGACACCCAGGGGACATCAGGGGACAGCAGGGGACATCGGGGACATTGGGGACATTGGGGACATTGGGGACATTTGAGAGGATCAGGACATTGGCGGGGACATTGGGACACTGGGGATATCAGGGACATTGGGGACACTGGGGGATTGGGGACATTCAGGGGACATTGGGGGGGACATTGGGGGACATTGGGGACATTGGGGACATTGGACATTGGGGACATTGGGGACAGCCAGGGGACACACAGGGGACATTGGGGACATCGCGGACATTGGGGACACTGGGGATTGAGGACATTGGGGACAGCCAGGGGACAGCGGGGACATTGGGGACATTGAGAGGATCAGGACATTGGGGGGGACATTGGGGACATTGGGGGACAGCCAGGGGACATTGGGGACACTCAGGGGACATTTGGGGGATTGGGGACATTGAGAGGATCAGGACATTGGGGGGGACATTGGGGACACACAGGGGACAGCAGGAACATTGGGGACATTGGGGGGACTGGGGACATTGGGGACATCCAGGGGACACACAGGGGACACTGGGGACATTGGGGACACACAGGGGACAGTCAGGGACATTGGGGACACAGGGGACATTGGGGACATTGAGAGGATCAGGACATTGGGGGGGGACATTGGGACATTGGGGACATTGGGGACAGCAGGGACAGCCAGGGGACAGTCAGGGACATTGGGGACATTGGGGACATTGGGGACATTGGGGACATTGGGAGGATCGGGACGTTGGGGGGGAACATTGGGACACTGGGGGATATCAGGGACACTGGGGACACTGGGGACATTGGGGACATTGGGGACATTGGGGACATTGGGGACATTGAGAGGATCAGGACATTGGGGGGGGACATTGGGACATTGGGGACATTGGGGACAGCCAGGGGACATTGGGGACACTCAGGGGACAGCAGGAACATTGGGGACATTGGGGGACATTGGGGGGACTGGGGACATTGGGGACACACGGGACATTGGGGACATTTGGGACATCAGGAACATTGGGGACACTGGGGACATTTGGGGGATTGGGGACATTGAGGGATTGGGGACAGTGGGGACAGCCAGGGGACATTGGGGACATTGGGGACATTGAGAGGATCAGGACATTGGGGGGGACATTGGGGACACTCAGGGGACAGCAGGAACATTGGGGACAATTGGGGGGACTGGGGACATTGGGGACACACAGGGGACACTGGGACAGCCAGGGACACTGGGGAAATTGGGGACATTGGGGACATTGGGAACATCAGGAACATTGGGGACACTGGGACACCAACAGGGGACACTCAGGGGACATTGGGGACATTGGGGACATCTGGGACATCAGGAACACTGGGGGACATTGGGGACATTGGGGCGACTGGGACATTGGGGACACTGGGGGGGGACATTGGGGACATTGGGGGACACAAGGGCTCACGGCCACCCCAAAACATCCCCACTGTCCCCACGGGTGACCCCGATGTCCCCCAAAAGCTCAACCAGCCCCAAAATTCCCCCCAGGGTGTCCCCACCAGTGTCCCCATTGTCCCCCACAGTGTCCCCATTTGTCCCCTCAGTGTCCCCATTGTCCCCACAGTGTCCCCATTGTCCCCCTCAGTGTTCCAGGGTGTCCCCACAGTGTCCCCATTGTCCCCACAGTGTCCCCAGGGTGTCCCCTCAGTGTCCCCATTGTCCCCACAGTGTCCCCATTGTCCCCACAGTGTCCCCAGGGTGTCCCCAGGGTGTCCCCATTGTCCCCCTCAGTGTCCCCATTGTCCCCTCAGTGTCCCCAGGGTGTCCCCACAGTGTCCCCATTGTCCCCACAGTGTCCCCATTGTCCCCTCAGTGTCCCCATTGTCCCCTCAGTGTCCCCAGGGTGTCCCCTCAGTGTCCCCATTGTCCCCTCAGTGTCCCCATTGTCCCCCTCAGTGTCCCCAGGGTGTCCCCACAGTGTCCCCAGGGTGTCCCCTCAGTGTCCCCATTGTCCCCTCAGTGTCCCCATTGTCCCCACAGTGTCCCCAGGGTGTCCCCTCAGTGTCCCCATTGTCCCCTCAGTGTCCCCAGGGTGTCCCCACAGTGTCCCCAGGGTGTCCCCTCAGTGTCCCCATTGTCCCCTCAGTGTCCCCAGGGTGTCCCCACAGTGTCCCCATTGTCCCCTCAGTGTCCCCAGGGTGTCCCCTCAGTGTCCCCATTGTCCCCTCAGTGTCCCCAGGGTGTCCCCACAGTGTCCCCAGGGTGTCCCCACAGTGTCCCCATTGTCCCCTCAGTGTCCCCAGGGTGTCCCCACAGTGTCCCCATTGTCCCCTCAGTGTCCCCATTGTCCCCACAGTGTCCCCATTGTCCCCACAGTGTCCCCAGGGTGTCCCCACAGTGTCCCCATTGTCCCCTCAGTGTCCCCATTGTCCCCACAGTGTCCCCATTGTCCCCACAGTGTCCCCAGGGTGTCCCCTCAGTGTCCCCATTGTCCCCTCAGTGTCCCCATTGTCCCCTCAGTGTCCCCAGGGTGTCCCCACAGTGTCCCCAGGGTGTCCCCTCAGTGTCCCCATTGTCCCCTCAGTGTCCCCAGGGTGTCCCCAGGGTGTCCCCTCAGTGTCCCCATTGTCCCCTCAGTGTCCCCATTGTCCCCTCAGTGTCCCCAGGGTGTCCCCACAGTGTCCCCAGGGTGTCCCCTCAGTGTCCCCATTGTCCCCTCAGTGTCCCCAGGGTGTCCCCACAGTGTCCCCAGGGTGTCCCCACAGTGTCCCCAGTGTCCCCTCAGTGTCCCCAGGGTGTCCCCACAGTGTCCCCAGGGTGTCCCCACAGTGTCCCCAGTGTCCCCTCAGTGTCCCCAGGGTGTCCCCACAGTGTCCCCAGGGTGTCCCCACAGTGTCCCCATTGTCCCCTCAGTGTCCCCATTGTCCCCACAGTGTCCCCATTGTCCCCTCAGTGTCCCCATTGTCCCCACAGTGTCCCCAGGGTGTCCCCTCAGTGTCCCCATTGTCCCCACAGTGTCCCCAGGGTGTCCCCTCAGTGTCCCCAGGGTGTCCTCTCAGTGTCCCCAGGGTGTCCCCACAGTGTCCCCATTGTCCCCTCAGTGTCCCCAGGGTGTCCCCTCAGTGTCCCCATTGTCCCCACAGTGTCCCCATTGTCCCCTCAGTGTCCCCATTGTCCCCTCAGTGTCCCCAGGGTGTCCCCTCAGTGTCCCCATTGTTCCCTCAGTGTCCCCATTGTCCCCTCAGTGTCCCCAGGGTGTCCCCTCAGTGTCCCCATTGTCCCCTCAGTGTCCCCATTGTCCCCCACAGTGTCCCCATTGTCCCCTCAGTGTCCCCATTGTCCCCACAGTGTCCCCAGGGTGTCCCCTCAGTGTCCCCATTGTCCCCACAGTGTCCCCAGGGTGTCCCCTCAGTGTCCCCAGGGTGTCCCCAGGGTGTCCCCAGGGTGTCCCCATTGTCCCCACAGTGTCCCCATTGTCCCCTCAGTGTCCCCAGGGCGTCCCCACAGTGTCCCCAGGGTGTCCCCATTGTCCCCTCAGTGTCCCCATTGTCCACTCAGTGTCCCCATTGTCCCCACAGTGTCCCCTCAGTGTCCCCACAGTGTCCCCATTGTCCCCACAGTGTCCCCAGGGTGTCCCCTCAGTGTCCCCACAGTGTCCCCAGGGTGTCCCCAGGGTGTCCCCTCAGTGTCCCCATTGTCCCCTCAGTGTCCCCATTGTCCCCCACAGTGTCCCCATTGTCCCCAGTGTCCCCAGGGTGTCCCCTCAGTGTCCCCATTGTCCCCTCAGTGTCCCCAGGGTGTCCCCACAGTGTCCCCATTGTCCCCACAGTGTCCCCAGGGTGTCCCCTCAGTGTCCCCATTGTCCCCTCAGTGTCCCCTCAGTGTCCCCATTGTCCCCACAGTGTCCCCCCGGTGTCCCCGGATGTTCCCCCATGTCCCCCTGTCCTCATGTGTCCCCATGTCTCCATGTCCCCCCCATGTCCCCCCATGTCCCCATGTCCCCTGTCCCTGTCCCCATCCCTGTCCCTGTCCCCATCCCCTGTCCCCTGTCCCCATCCCTGTCCCCATCCCTGTCCCCATCCCTGTCCCCCCTGTCCCCTGTCCCCACCCCTGTCACCATCCCCTGTCCCATCCCTGTCCCTGTCCCCATCCCCTGTCCCTGTGTCCCCTGTCCCCATCCCTGTCCCCCCTGTCCCCTGTCCCCATCCCCGTCCCCATCCCTGTCCCCATCCCTGTCCACATCCCTGTCCCCCCTGTCCCCATCCCTGTCCCCATGTCCCCATGTCCCCATCCCTGTCCCCATCCCTGTCCCTGCCCCTGTCCCCATGTCCCCATGTCCCTGTCCCCATCCCTGTCCCCATCCCTCTCCCCGTCCCTGTGTCTCTGTCCCTGTGTCCCTGTCCCCATCCCTGTCCCCCCCTGTCCCCATCCCCATCCCCATCCCCATCCCTGTCCCCATCCCTGTCCCCATCCCTGTCCCCATGTCCCCGTCCCCATCCCCTGTCCCCATCCCTGTCCCATGTCCCTGTCCCCCATGTCCCCATGTCCCTGTCCCCATGTCCCCATGTCCCTGTCCCCATCCCCATCCCTGTCCCCATCCCTGTCCCTGTGTCCCTGTCCCCATCCCTGTCCCTGTCCCCGTGTCCCCTGTCCCCATGTCCCCATCCCCATCCCTGTCCCCATCCCTGTCCCCATCCCTGTCCCCATGTCCCCTGTCCCCCCTGTCCCCATCCCCTGTCCCTGTCCCACCCCTGTCCCCCATCCCTGTCCCCATCCCCTGTTCCTGTCCCCATGTCCTGTCCCCCATGTCCCCATGTCCCCATCCCTGTCCATGTCCCTGTCCCCATCCCTGTCCCATGTCCCTGTCCCCGTGTCCCACCCCTGTCCCATGTCCCTGTCCCTCACGTGGCCGCGGGCAGGGCTGTCTCAGCGCCACCGAGGTGTTGAAGGTCTCCAGGTGCTCGTCCTCCACCCAGGTGCCCCCTGCAGGTGCCAGGGGCGGCCACCACGCCCAGGGCCACCACGTGCCCGGCCACGTCCAGGTGCAGGGACAGCTGGTCCGACAGGTGCGACTCCAGCAGGGCACACTGGGGACATGGGGACACGTGAGGGGGACATGGGGACACAGGGACACAGGGCCACCATGTCCAGGTGCAGGGACAGCTGGTCCGACAGGTGCGACTCCAGCAGGGCACACTGGGGACATGGGGACATGTGAGGGGACATGGGGACATGGGGACATGTGAGGGGACATGAGGGGACATGGGGGGACAGGGACATGTGAGGGAACAGGGGCACAGGGACATGTGAGGGGACAGGACATGAGGGGACATGGGGGACACAGGGGCACGGGACATGAGGGGACATGGACATGTGAGGGGACAGGGACATGAGGGGACATCAGGAGACACAGGGACATGGGACATGAGGGGACATGTGAGGGGACATGGGGACACAGGGCCACCAGGTGCAGGGACAGATGGTCAATGGTCAGAGAGGTGGGACTCCAGCAGGGCACACTGGGGACACCAGGGGACATGTCAGGGGACATGAGGGGACACAGGGACACAGTGCCACCACGTCCAGGTGCAGGGACAGCTGGTCCGACAGGTGCGACTCCAGCAGGGCACACTGGGGACATGGGGGACATGAGGGGACATGTGAGGGAACAGGGGCACGGGGGACATGTGAGGGGACAGGGACATGAGGGGACATGAGGGGACACAGGGACATGGGGACGTGAGGGGACATGGGGACGTGTGAGGGGGACTGGGACACAGAGACATGGGGACACGAGGGGACATGTCAGGGGACATGGGGACACAGTGCCACCACGTCCAGGTGCAGGGACAGCTGGTCCGACAGGTGAGACTCCAGCAGGGCACACTGGGGACATGGGGACATGTCAGGGGACATGGGGACACTGGGACACAGTGCCACCACGTCCAGGTGCAGGGACAGCTGGTCCGACAGGTGCGACTCCAGCAGGGCACACTGGGGACATGGGGACATGTCAGGGGACATGGGGACACAGTGCCACCACGTCCAGGTGCAGGGACAGCTGGTCAGAGAGGTGGGACTCCAGCAGGGCACACTGGGGACATGAGGGGACATGTCAGGGGACACGAGGGGACATGAGGGGACATGAGGGGACATGAGGGGACAGGGACATGAGGGGACATGGGGGGACACAGCGACATGGGGACATGTGAGGGGACAGGGACATGGGGACATGAGAGGGGGGAGTGGGACACAGGGACATGGGGACATGTCAGGGGACACAGGGACATGGGGACATGAGGGGACACAGGGACATGGGGTCGTGAGGGGACACAGGGACTCAGGGACATGTGAGGGGACACAGGGACATGGGGGGACATGGGGGGACATGGGGGGACATGGGGGGACACAGGGACTCAGGGACATGTGAGGGGACAGGGACATGAGGGGACATGAGGGGACACAGCGACATGGGGACATGTGAGGGGGAGTGGGACTCAGGGACATGGGGTCATGTGAGGGGACGTGAGGGGACATGGGGGGGACACAGGGACCATGGGGACATGTGAGGGGACATGGGGACATGAGGGGCACACGAGGGGACAGGGACATGGGGACGTGAGGGGACAGGGACATGTGAGGGGACGGGCATGGGGACATGTGAGGGGACATGGGGACATGTGTGGGGACAGGGACATGAGGGGACATGAGGGGGACACAGGGGCACGGGGACATGAGGGGACATGGACATGTGAGGGGACAGGGACATGGGGACATGAGGGGACATGGGGACGTGTGAGGGGGACTGGGACACAGAGACATGGGGACATGAGGGGACATGTCAGGGGACATGGGGACACAGTGCCACGAGGTGCAGGGACAGCTGGTCAGACAGGTGAGACTCCAGCAGGGCACACTGGGGACATGGGGACATGTCAGGGGACACTGGGACATTTGAGGGGACATGGACATGTGAGGGAACAGGGACATGAGGGGACATGAGGGGACACAGGGACATGGGGACATGAGGGGACATGTCAGGGGACATGGGGACACAGGGACATGTGAGGGGACATGGGGACACAGGGACACAGTGCCACCACGTCCAGGTGCAGGGACAGCTGGTCCGACAGGTGCGACTCCAGCAGGGCACACTGGGGACATGAGGGGACATGAGGGGACAGGGACATGAGGGGACATGGGGACACAGGGACACGGGGACATGTGAGGGAACATGGGGACATGAGGGGCACACGAGGGGACAGGTACATGGGGACGTGAGGGGACAGGGACATGTGAGGGGACGGGCACGGGGACATGTGAGGGGACAGGGGACATGAGGGGACATGGGGGGGACACAGGGACTCAGGGACATGTGAGGGGACACGGGGACATGAGGGGACATGAGGGGACATGAGGGGGACATAGGGACATGGGGACATGTGAGGGGACACGGGGGACATGAGTGGCACACGAGGGGGACAGGGACACGGGGACGTGAGGGGACATGGGGGGACATGAGGGGCACATGAGGGGACATGAGGGAACACAGGGACACGTGAGCGGACATGGGGACATGAGGGGACACACGAGGGACACGAGGACACGGGTGACAGCAGCACGGGGAGACAGGACAGGATGGGGCACAGGGACACGGGGACACAGGACATGGTGGCACAGGGACATGTGAGGGGACACAGGGGACACGGGTGACAGTGGCAACGGGGAGCTGTGAGGGGACAGGGACATGGGTGACAGTGACACAGGGGGACACGGGTGACAGTGACATGGGGAGCTGTGAGGGGACAGTGACACGGGGACATGGGTGACAGTGCCACAGGGGGGACACGGGTGACAGGGACACAGGGACATGCGAGGGGACACAGGGGACACGGGTGACACCAGGACACATGGGGGGACACAGAGACACGTGAGGGGACATGGGGTGCTGGTGGCACGGGGACACGTGAGGGGACAGGGACACAGGGACACGGGTGACAGTGCCACAGGACATGTGAGGGGACACGGGTGACATGAGTGACAGTGCCACAGGGGACATGAGGGGACAGGGACACGTGAGGGGACACGGGGAGGGTGACAGCGACACGGGGGGACATGGGAGAGAAGGACCCCGGGGTGTCCCCAGGGTGTCCCCAGGTGTCCCCAGGTGTCCCCAAGGGTGTCCCAGGGGTGTCCCAGGGGGTGACAGAAGTGACACAGATTTGGGTGTCCCGGAGTGTCCCCAGGTGTCCCCAGGTGTCCCCAGGATGTCCCACGATGTCCCCAGGTGTCCCCAGGCGTCCCAGGTGTCCCAGGTGTCCCCAGATGTCCCCAGGTGTCCCCAGGTGTGTCCCCAGGTGTCCCCAGGTGTCCCCAGGGTGTCGCAGGGGTGTCCCCAGGGTGTCCCCAGGTGTCCCCAGGTGTCCCCAGAGTGTCCCCAGGTGTGTCCCAGGTGTGTCCCCAGGTGTCCCCGATGTCCCAGGGGGTGACAGAAGTGACACAGATTGTCCCAGGTGTCCCCAGGTGGTCCCCAGGTGTCCCCCAGGATGTCCCCAGGTGTCCCCAGGTGTCCCCAGATGTCCCAGGGTGTCCCCGGTGTGTCCCAGATGTCCCCAGGTGTCCCCAGGTGTCCCCATTGGTGTCCCCAGGTGTCCCCAGGTGTCCCCAGGTGTCTCAGATGTCCCCAGATGTCCCCAGATGTCCCCAGGTGTCCCAGGTGTCCCAGGTGTCCCCGTCACTCACCGCCCTCACGAAGGAGGTGACAAACTCGCTGTCCCCGTCCTCGCCAGGGCCCAGGGGCCGGCGGGGCACCCGCACCCGGTACAGCCCGTCCCGGGATGCCACCTCCTGTGGGGACACCTCAATGTCACCCCAGTGTCACCTCTGTGTCACCCAGAGTCACCTCAGTGTCACCCTGACCCGCACCCGGTACAGCCCGTCCCGCGCGGCCACCTCCTGTGGGGACACCTCAGTGTCACCTCAATGTCACCTCAGTGTCACCTCAGTGTCACCTCAGTGTCACCCAGAGTCACCTCAATGTCACCTCAGTGTCACCTCAGTGTCACCTCAGTGTCACCTCAGCGTCACCTCAGTGTCACCTCAATGTCACCTCAATGTCACCCAGTGCCACCTCAGTGTCACCTCAATGTCACCCAATGTCACCTCAATGTCACCTCAGTGTCACCTCAATGTCACCCAGTGTCACCTCAGTGTCACCTCAATGTCACCTCAGTGTCACCTCAGTGTCACCCAATGTCACCTCAGTGTCACCCAGTGTCACCTCTGTGTCACCCAGAGTCACCCAGTGTCACCCTGACCCGCACCTGGTACAGCCCGTCCCGCGCTGCCACCTCCTGTGGGGACAGGGACACCTCGGTGTCACCTCAGTGTCACCTCAGTGTCCGTCTGTCCGTCGCTCACCCTCACCCTGAGCCGCGCTCTTCCCCATGTCCCCCCATGTCCGTCTGTCTGTCCCCCCATGTCCCCCATGTCCGTCTGTCCGTCCATCGCTCACCCTCACCCTCAGCCGCGCTCTCTCCATGTCCCCCAGTGTCCCCCCATGTCCGTCTGTCCGTCTCTCACCCTCAGCCACGCTCTCCCCATGTCCCCCTGTCCCCCCATGTGTCCCCCATGTCCATCTGTCCGTTTGTCCGTCGCTCACCCTCAGCCGTGCTCTCTCCATGTCCCCCGTGTCCCCCCATGTCCCCCATGTCCGTCTGTCCGTCTGTCCGTCCGTCGCTCACCCTCAGCTGCGCTCTCCCCATGCCCCCCATGTCCCCATGTCCCCCCATGTCCTGGTGTGTCCCCATGTCCGTCTGTCCGTCTGTCTCTCACCCTCAGCCGTGCTCTCTCCTCCTCCCCCGTGTCTCCATGTCCCCCCATGTTCCCCCATGTCCCCCCATGTCCCCCCATGTCCGTCTGTCTGTCCGTCGCTCACCCTCAGCCGCGCTCTCCCCATGTCCCCCTGTCCCCCTGTCCCCCCATGTCCCCCCTGTCCATCTGTCTGTCCCCGTGTCCCCCCATGTCCCCCCATGTCCCCCCATGTCCGTCCGTCGCTCACCCTCATCCGTGCTCTCCCCGTCCCCCCATGTCCCCCTGTCCGTCTGTCCGTCTGTCTCTCACCCTCACCCTGAGCCATGCTCTCTCCATGTCCTCCATGTCCCCCTGTCCCCATGTCCCCCCATGTCCGTCTGTCCGTCCGTCGCTCACCCTCAGCCGTGCTCTCCCCATGTCCCCCGTGTCCCCCCCTGTCCCCCCATGTCCGTCTGTCTGTCCGTCGCTCACCCTCAGCAGCGGTCTCCCCATGTCCCCCTGTCCCCCTGTCCCCCCATGTCCCCCATGTCCGTCTGTCCGTCTGTCTCACCCTCAGCCGCGCTCTCTCCTCCTCCCCCAGCGGTTTCTGCGCCAGCGCCAGCGCGGGCTCGGGGCCCCAGCTCAGCGACAGCGACCCCCGGCGGCGGAACCGCGGCACGTCATCTGCCGGACGGACAGACGGACAGCGGGACGGGGGGACGGGGACAGGGACAGGGGGGACAGGGGGGGACAGGGACAGGGACATGGGGACAGAGGGACAGGGGATAGAGGGACAGAGGGACAGGGTCAGAGATGGGGACAGGGACAGGGACATGGACAGGGACATGGGGACAGAGGGACAGGGGATAGAGGGACAGAGATGGGGACAGAGGGGACAGACGGACAGGGGGACAGAGGGGACAGAGGGACAGGGTCAGAGATGGGGACAGAGGGGACAGGGACATGGGGACAGGGATAGGGACATGGGGACATGAGGACATGGACAAGGACAGGGACAGAGGGGACAAAGGGACAGAGAGACAGGGGGACAGAAGGACAAGAGGGGACAGGGACAGGGACATGGGGACATGGACAAGGACAGGGACAGAGGGGGACAGGGGGACAGAAGGACAGAGGGGACAGAAGGACAGAGGGGACAGGGATGGGGACAGGGGGACGGGGATGGAGGGAGAGGAAACAGAGGGACAGGGGACATTGGGACATTGGGACACGGTGCTGGCACTGGGGACAGCCTGGTCCCCCTGCCCCCAGTGACATCCCTGTGCCCCCAGTGCCACCCCCAGCCCGGTGTCCCCAGTGCCACCCCATTCCCACATCCCCACTGTCCCCAATGTCCCCACTGTCCCCAATGCCCCCAATATCCCCAGTGTCCCCACTGTCCCCAATGCTCCCCCAGTGTCCCCCAGTGTCCCCAGTCCCCTGATGTCCCCCAGTGTCCCCAATGTCCCCAATGTCCCCAGTGTCCCCAATGTCCCCAATTCCCAAGTGTCCCCAATGCCCCCCCGTGTCCCCAGTCCCCTGATGTCCCCCAGTGTCCCCAATGCCCCCACTGTCCCCAGTTTCCCCAGTGTCCCCAATGCCCTCCAATGTCCCCACTGTCCTCAGGGCCCCCCAATGTCCCCGATGTCCCCAATGTCCCCCAGTGTCCCCAATGCTCCCACTGTCCCAGTTTCCCCAGTGTCCCCAATCCCCCCAATGTCTCCAATGTCCCCAATATCCCCAGTGTTCCCAATGCCCCCCAATGTCCCCCAATGTCCCCAGTGTCCCCAGTGTCCCTCACCCAGCTCGAAGGAGTGCTCCAGGGTCAGGCTCACCCGGCAGCTCTCGGTGTCACCGGCCTGGGGGGGACACGGGTGGGGACACGGGGGGTGGCACCAGGACAGGGACACCAGGACAAGGACACGGGTGGGGACACCAGGGGACACAGAGGGGACATGGGGATGGCACCAGGGGGACACCAGGACAGGGACATGGGGGTGACACGGGGGTGACACCAGGACAGGGACACCAGGACGCGGACACCAGGACGGGGACACCAGGACAGGGACACGGTGGTGACACCAGGGGGACACCAGGGGGTGGCACCAGGACAGGGACACCAGGACAGGGACACGGGGGTGGCACCAGGACAGGGACACGGGTGGGGACACCAGGGGACACAGAGGGGACATGGGGATGGCACCAGGGGGACACCAGGACAGGGACACGGTGGTGACACCAGGGGACACAGAGGGGACATGGGGATGGCACCAGGGGGACACCAGGACGGGGACACGGTGGTGGCACCAGGGGGACACCAGGGGTGGCACCAGGACGGGGACACCAGGACGGGGACACCAGGACAGGGACACGGTGGTGACACCAGGACAGGGACACCAGGGGACATGGGGATGGCACCAGGACAGGGACACCAGAACAGGGACACGGTGGTGACACCAGGGGACACAGAGGGGACATGGGGATGGCACCAGGGGGACACCAGGACAGGGACATGGGAGTGACACAGGGGTGGCACCAGGACAGGGACACCAGGACAAGGACACGGGTGGGGACACCAGGGGACACCGAGGGGACATGGTGGTGACACCAGGACAGGGACACCAGGACAGGGACACGGTGGTGACACCAGGGGACATGGGGGTGACACGGGGGGGACACCAGGATGGGGACATGGTGGTGACACCAGGGGGACACCAGGGGGTGACACCAGGACAGGGAACACGAGGGTGAATTGGGGTTGAGACCCCGCAGACCTCATGAATATTAATTAATGCTAATGATGCCCCGCAAGCCTCAACCCCCTCATGAATATTAATCACCAGGACCCGCCCCTCATTAGCGTTAATGAGCTGGAACCGGCGGGCTCGTTCATTTCAACCCGAACCGCGTTAATTAATATTAATGAGGGCAGCACACGGCCCCGCCCCTCCCGGATACGAACACCATTGGTTTATACAGCCCCTCATTAATATTAATGAGGCAGCACGCAGCTCCGCCCCTGCAGATACGTGTGTTTATACACGCCCTAATTAATATTAATGAGGGCAGCACATGGCCCCCGCCCCTCGCAGATACGTGTGTTTATACGCGCCCTAATTAATATTAATGAGGGGCAGCACGCAGCTCCGCCCCTGCAGATACGTGTGTTTACACACGCCCTAATTAATATTAATGAGGGCATCACATGGCCCCGCCCCTCCAGGATACGAACACCATTGGTTTATACAGCCCCTCATTAATATTAATGAGGATAGCCACGTGGCCCCGCCCCTCCGGGCTACCGGCGATTGTGTTTACACGCCCCTCATGAATATTAATGAGGGAAACCACGCGGCCCCGCCCCTCGAAGCTACGGCCGCTATTGGCTGGCACGCCCCTAATTAATATTAATGAGGGCATCACACGGCCCCGCCCCTCCCGGATACGGGGGGTATTGTTAACACGCCCCCTAATTAATATTAATGAGGGGGAAACTCGCTGCCCCGCCCCTCGGGGCTACTAGAGCATGTCTACACGCCCCCTAATTAATATTAATTAGGGTATCGCATGGCCCCGCCCCTCGCGGGCACAGACGCCATTGGTTTACGCGCCCTCATTAATAATAATAGCTTATTAGAATAAAAATTAATATTAACGGTTTATTAACGCCGTAATTAGTAATAATCATAATGAGGATAAACCGGCGATTGTACTCACACGCCCCCTAATTAATATTAATGAGGCTCCTGATGAATGCCGAGGACCGGGGGCTGTCCCCGCACTGAGGCCGGTACCGGTACCGGAGCCCCCCCGGCAGAGCCCCCCGGTACCGGAGCCCCCCGTGCTGACCCCGGAGCCGGTACCGGAGCCCCCCCGTGATCCCGGAGCCCCCCCGGTACCGGAGCCCCCCGTGCTGACCCCGGAGCCGGTACCGGAGCCCCCCCCCGTGATCCCGGAGCCCCCCCGGTACCGGAGCCCCCCGTGCTGACCCCGGAGCCGGTACCGGAGCCCCCCCCCCGGTTCCGGACCCTGCCGTGCTGACCCTGGTGCCGGTGCCGGAGCCCCCCCTGTTCACCCTGGTGCCGGTGCCGGTTCCCCCCCCTGTTCCCGGCCCCCCTGCTCACCCTGGTGCCGGTACCGGTACCGGACCCCCCCCCCGTGCTCACCCTGGTGCCGGTGTCGGTGCCGGTTCTCCCCCTGTTCCCGGACCCCCGTGCTCACCCTGGTGCCGGTACCGGTACCGGAGCTCCCCCCGGTTCCGGACCCCCCGTGCTCACCCTGGTGCCGGTACCGGCTCCCCCCTGTTCCCGGACCCCCCGTGCTCACCCTGGAGCCGGTTCCGGTGCCGGTTCCCCCCCCCGGTACCGGACCCCCCCCCCTGCTCACCCTGGTGCCGGTGCCGGTTCCGGGCCCCCCCCCTGCCCACCCTGGTGCCGGTACCGGCTCCCCCCCACTCTCCCCGGTTTCGAACCCCCCCCCTGCTCACCCTGGAGCCGGTTCCGGTACCGGTTCCCCCCCGCTCCCCCCGGTACCGGACCCCCCCCCCCTGCTCACCCTGTTGCCGGTTCCGGTGCCGGTTCCCCCCCGGCAGAGCCCCCCGGCCCCGCCCAGCGCCGCCCCCGCCGCCAGCAGCGCCAGCAGCGCCCACAGCGCCGCCATCTTGGAGCGCGGGGCACGGCGGGAACGGGGCGGGGCCAGAGCCAGGGGCGGGGCCAGCGGGAGGGGGCGGGGCTACAGCGAATCGGCGGGGCTGGAGCGGGTGGGCGGGGCTGGAGAGGGTGGGCGTGGCTACAGTGAATGCACAGAGATGCTCGGATGGGCGGGGCCACAGCGAATGGGCGGGGCTAGAGCGGGGGGCGTGGTTAAAGTGAATGCCCAGAGATGCGCGGATGGGCGGGGCCACAGCGAATGGGCGGGGCTAGAGCGGATGGGCGGGGCTAGAGCTGATGGGCGTGGCTAGAGCGGATGGGCGGGGCTGGAGTGGGTGGGCGTGGCTACAGTGAATGCGCAGAGATGAGCGGATGGGCGGGGCCAGAGCGGATGGGCGGGGCTGGAGTGGGTGGGCGGGACTACGGGAATGGGCATATATTAGTGGATGGGCGTGGCTAGAGCTGATGGGCGGGGCTAGAGCGAATGGGCGGGGCTGGAGTGGTGGGAAAATGGGAATGGGCAAAATGGGAATGGGGAAAAGGGGAATGGGCAAAATGGGAATGGGAAAAATGGGGATGGAAAAATGGGAATGGGCAAAATGGGGGAGAGAAAAATGGGAATGAGCAAAATGGGAATGAGCAAAACAGGAATGGGAAAAAGGGGGATGAGGAAAACGAGAATGGGAAAAAATGGGAACGAGGAAAATGGGAACGGGCAAACCAGGAATGGGCAAAATGGGAAAATGGGAATGAGCAAAATGGGAATGAGAAAAACGGGGATGAGCAAAACTGGGATGAGCAAAATGGGATGGGCAAAACGGGAATGGGAAAAACGGGAACGAGCAAAACAGAAATGGGCAAAACAGGAATGGGCAAAACTGGGATAAGAAAAATGGGAATGGGCAAAACTGGAATGGGCAAAACGGGCACGAGGAAAACGGGGATGAGCAAAACGCGGGATTTTATTCAAAACAGCGCCGGGGGTGGGGCGGGGCCGCCCCTCGGGATGGGCACGGAGCGGGCCAGGCCCGGGACACCGGGGATTCCTGTCCCGGTACACCGGGAGTGAATTCCCATCCCGGTACACCGGGAATTTCCATCCGGGAGCGAATTCCCATCCCGGTACACGGGGAATTTCCGTCCAGGAGGGAATTCCTATCCTGGGACACCGGGAGTGAATTCCCGTCCCGGGACACCGGGAATTTCCATCCGGGAGAGAATTCCCGTCCCGGGACACCGGGAATTTCCATCCGGGAGGGAATTCCTATCCTGGGACATCGGGAGGGAATTCCCATCCCGGGACACACCGGGAATTCCCATCCCGGGACACCGGGAATTTCCATCCGGGAGAGAATTCCCGTCCCGGCACACCGGGAATGCCCATCTGGGCTCACCGGCAGCGCCCGTCCCGGTGCCCCGGTCACTCCGGTCCCGGTACATCGGGAATTCCCGTCCCGGTGTCCCGGTCACTCCGGTCCCGGTACATCGGGAATTCCCATCCCGGTGTCCCGGTCACTCCGGTCCCGGTGCCCCGGTGCCTCCCGCGCCCTCAGACCCCCGCCACGTCCCGCAGGAAGGCGATCAGGTCCCGCAGCACGGCGAAGAACAGCAGCAGCACCGCGGTTTCCTCCGTGAGCACCAGGCCGCTCCCGGTGGTGCCGTCGGTGCTGTCGGTGCCGCCGGTTGTGCCGGTGCCGCCGGTTTTCCCGGTGCTGTCGGTTTTCCCGGTGGTGCTGCCGGTTTTCCCGGTGCTGTCGGTTTTCCCGGTGCTGTCGGTTTTCCCGGTGGTGTCGCCGGTTTTCCCGGTGCTGTCGGTTTTCCCGGTGCTGCCGCCGGTTCTGCCGGTGCCGCCGGTTCTGCCGGTGCCGCCGCCGGTTCTGCCGGTGCTGCCGGTTCTCCCGGTGCTGCCGCCGGTTCTGGCGGGGGGCTCGGGGGTCTGCAGCTGCCGCCGGAGCCAGCGGCTGAAGAGCCAGGCCGGGGTGAAGACGCAGCCGCGGCCGGCGCCGGTGACACCGAGGAGCCAGAAGGGACCCGAGCCCCGGAGGCGGCAAACGAGCGGCGAGCCCGGGAAACCCTGGGCGGAGAACGGGGAGAGAGAGACGGGCAGCGGGGGAACGGCACCGGGACACGGCGGGAGCGGGAACGGGAGCGGGAGCGGGGCTGGGATCGGGATCATCGGGAGAGGGGGCAGCGGGGGGGAACGGAACCGGGACACGGCGGGAGCGGGAACGGGAGCGGGAACGGGAGCGGGAATGGGAGAGGGAACGGGAGCGGGAGCGGGAGCGGGGACGGGAACGGGAATGGGAATGGGAACGGGAACGGGAAGGGGAATGGGAACGGGAGCGGGAACGGGAACGGGAACGGGAGCGGGAACGGGAACGGGAACGGGAACGGGAACGGGAACGGGAACGGGGCTGGGGTCGGGATCATCGGGATTGGGATTGGGATCGGGATCATCGGGAGAGGGGCAGCGGGGGGACGGCACCGGGACACGGCGGGAGCGGGAGGGAACGGGAGCGGGAACGGGAGCGGGAACGGGGCTGGGATCGGGATCATCGGGATTGGGGTCGAGAACGGGAAGGAGATCGGGATTGGGATTGGGATTGGGATCGGGGCTGGGATCGGGATCATCGGGAGAGGGGCAGCGGGGGGAACGGCACCGGGACACGGCGGGAGCGGGAACGGGAGCGGGAATGGGAACGGGAACGGGAATGGGAACGGGAGCGGGAATGGGAGCGAGAATGGGAACGGGAACGGGAGTGAGAACGGGAATGGGAACAGGAACGGGAACGGGAACGGGAACGGGAACGGGAGCGCAATGGGAATGGGAATGGGAATGGGAGAGGGAATGGGAGCAGGAATGGGAACGGGAACGGGAAAGGGGAGCGGGAATGGGAATGGGAATGGGAGAGGGAGCGGGAATGAGAATGGGAATGGGAACGGGAGTGGGAGCTGGAACGGGAACGGGAGTGGGAACAGGAATGGGAACGGGAATGGGAACGGGAACGGGAATGGGAACGGGAATGGGAACGGGAACGGGAATGGGAACGGGAGTGGGAAAGGGAGCGAGAACAGGAACGGGAATGGGAACGGGAATGAGAGTGGGAGTGGGAACGAGAGTGGGAACCGGGAGCGAGAACAGGAATGGGAACGGGAGCGAGAACGGGAATGGGAATGGGAACGGGAAAGGGAATGGGAATGGGAACGGGAACGGGCCCGGGAGCTGGAACGGGAACGGGAGCTGGAACGGGAATGGGAACAGGAGCGGGGAGCGCAATGGGAATGGGAACAGGAACGCGAATGGGAACAGGAATGGGAATGGGAACGGGAGCGAGAACGGGAACGGGAACGGGAACGGGAGCGCAATGGGAATGGGAATGGGAATGGGAGAGGGAACGGGAGCGGGAGCGGGAACGGGAACGGGAACGGGAGCTGGAACGGGAATGGGAACGGGAATGGGAACGGGAACGGGAACGGGAATGGGAATGGGAACGGGAATGGGAACGGGAGTGGGAACGGGAACAGGAACGGGAACGGGAGCGGGAACGGGAACGGGAACGGGAACGGGAATGGGAACGGGAATGGGAATGGGAGCGGGAATGGGAGCGGGAACGGGAACGGGAACGGGAGCGGGGAACGGGAATGGGAACGGGAGCGGGAACGGGAACGGGAACGGGAAAAGGAGCGGGAGCGGGATCATCGGGATTGGGACTGGGATCGGGATCATCGGGAGAGGGGCAGCGGGGGAACGGCACCGGGACACGGCGGGAGCGGGAACGGGAACGGGAACGGGGCTGGGGTCGGGATCATCGGGATTGGGGTCGAGAACGGGAAAGAGATCGGGATTGGAATTGGGATTGGGACTGGGGCTGGGGTCGGGATCATCGGGATCATCGGGATTGGGGCTGGGATCGGGATCATCGGGAGAGGGGCAGCGGGAGGGACGGAACCGGGACACGGCGGGAGCGGGGAACGGGAGCGGGAACGGGATCGGGAACGGGAACGGGGCTAGGGTCGGGATCATCGGGATTGGGGCTGGGATCGGGATTGGGGTCGAGAACGGGAAGGAGATCGGGATTAGGATTGGGATTGGGATCGGGATCGGGATTGGGACTGGGATCGGGATCATCGGGAGAGGGGCAGCGGGGGGGACGGCACCGGGACACGGCGGGGAGCGGGAACGGGAACGGGGCTGGGGTCGGGATCATCGGGATTGGGGTCGAGAACGGGAAGGAGATCGGGATTGGGATTGGGATTGGGATCAGGATCAGGATCATCGGGATTGGGGCTGGGATCGGGATCATCGGGAGAGGGGCAGCGGGGGGAACGGCACCGGGACACGGCGGGAGCGGGAACGGGAGCGGGTGGGGTCGGGATCATCGGGATTGGGGGCAGCGGGGGGAACGGCACCGGACACGGCGGGAGCGGGAACGGGAGCGGGAATGGGATCATCGGGATTGGGGCTGGGATCAGGATTGGGGTCAAGAATGGGAAGGAGATCGGGATTGGGATTGGGATCGGGATTGGGGCTGGGGTCGGGATCATCGGGAGAGGGGCAGCGGGGGGACGGCACCGGACACGGCGGGAGCGGGAACGGGAATGAGAACGGGAGCGGGAATGGGAACGGGAACGGGAATAGGAGTGACAACGGGAATGGGAACAGGAACGGGAATGGGAACGGGAGTGAGAACAAGAACGGGAGTGGGAATGGGAATGGGAGTGGGAACGAGCGGGAACGGGAATGGGAACGGGAGCGGGAACGGGAATGGGAATGGGAACGGGAACGGGAACGGGAGCGGGAGCTGGAACGGGAACGGGAGTGGGAACGGGAGTGGGAACGAGCGGGAACGGGAGCGGGGAACGGGAACGGGAACGGGAACGGGAATGGGAATGGGAATGGGAACGGGAATGGGAACGGGAACGGGAGTGGGAACGGGAATGGGAACAGGAATGGGAACGAGTGGGAACGGGAGTGGGAACGAGCGGGAACGGGAATGGAAATGGGAACGGGAATGGGAACGGGAACGGGAACGGGAACGAGAGCGGGAACGGGAGCTGGAACAGGAACGAGAACGGGAGCGGGAACGGGAACGGGAATGGGAATGGGAGTGGGAACGGGAGTGGGAACGGGAATGGGAATGGGAACGGGGAGCGCAATGGGAATGGGAACGGGAATGGGAATGGGAACAGGAACGGGAATGGGAACAGGAACGGGAACGGGAGGGAGAACGGGAACGGGAATGGGAACGGGAATGGGAACGGGAACGGGAATGGGAACGGGAACGGGAACGGGAGCGAGAACGGGAACGGGAGCTGGAATGGGAACGGGAATGAGAACGGGACCAGGAGCTGGAACGGGAACGAGAACGGGAACAGGAATGGGAGCGGGAGCGGGAACGGGAATGGGAACGGGAGTGGGAATGGGAATGGGAATGGGAGTGGGAACGGGAGCGAGACCGGGAATGGGAACAGGAATGGGAATGGGAGTGGGAACGAGAATGGGAACGGGAGCGGGAATGGGAATGGGAACGGGAGCAGGAACGGGAACGGGAATGGGAGTGCAATGGGAATGGGAACGGGAGCGGGAGTGGGAACGGGAATGGGAGCGGGAGCGAGAACGGTAACGGGAGCTGGAACGGGAATGGGAACGGGAGTGGGAA
Organism: Calcarius lapponicus; assembly: GCA_039654755.1. Classification (NCBI taxonomy): domain Eukaryota; kingdom Metazoa; phylum Chordata; class Aves; order Passeriformes; family Fringillidae; genus Calcarius; species Calcarius lapponicus. Next base: position 6,929 of record JBBFKN010000328.1, on the reverse strand, counting down.
CAGGAATGGGAATGGGAGCGGGAGCTGGAACGGGAACGGGAATGGGAGCGGGAATGGGAATGGGAATGGGAACAGGAGTGAGAACGGGAATGGGAACGGGAGTGGGAATGGGAACGGGAACGGGAGCGAGAACAGGAACGGGAGCGGGAACGGGAACGGGAATGGGAATGGGAACGGGAGCGGGAACGGGAACGGGATCATCGGGATTGGGACTGGGATCGGGATCATCGGGAGAGGGGCAGCGGTGGGAACGGCACCGGACACGGCGGGAGCGGGAACGGGAACGGGATCGGGATTATCGGGATTGGGATCATCGGGAGAGGGGCAGCGGGGGGACGGAACCGGGACACGGCGGGAGCGGGAACGGGAGCGGGAACGGGAGCGGGAACGGGAACGGGAATGGGAATGGGAACGGGAACGGGAACGGGACCGGGAGCTCGAACGGGCGCGGGGCGGGGCTCGGGGCGGGGCCCGGGGCGGGGCCGCGCTCACCTGGCAGGTGCCGGTTTCGCCCCGCGGGGGCCCCGCGCACACCTCCCGGCGGGACGCGATCCCGGCGCCGCCGCAGAGCTCGGGCTCGAGCAGCCGCACCTGCGCCTCCTGCAGCACCTCCCAGGGCCGGGCTGCGGGAGAAACCGCGCTGGGCACACCTGGGCACACCTGGGGGCACCTGGGACAGACCTGGGTACAGCTGGGTACAGCTGGGTACACCTGGGTACACCTGGGCACACCTGGGCACACCTGGGCACACCTGGGTACACCTGGGTACAGCTGGGTACAGCTGGGCACACACCTGGGTACACCTGGGTACAGCTGGGTACAGCTGGGCACACACCTGGGTACAGCTGGGTACAGCTGGGGACACACCTGGGTACACCTGGGACATACCTGGGACACACCTGGGCACATCTGGGCACACCTGGGCACACCTGGGCACACCTGGGACACACCTGGGCACACCTGGGTACACCTGGGACACACCTGGGTACACCTGGGGTACACCTGGGTACACCTGGGCACACCTGGGCACACCTGGGTACACCTGGGTACAGCTGGGGACACCTGGGCACACCTGGGTACACCTGGGTACAGCTGGGACACACCTGGGGGCACCTGGGTACACCTGGGTACAGCTGGGCACACCTGGGCACACCTGGGTACAGCTGGGCACACCTGGGACACACCTGGGACACACCTGGGCACACCTGGGCACACCTGGGTACACCTGGATACACCTGGGACACACCTGGGGACACTTGGAACACACCTGGGTACACCTGGATACACCTGGGTACAGCTGGCACACACCTGGGTACACCTGGGTACAGCTGGGTACAGCTGGGCACACCTGGGTACACCTGGGTACAGCTGGGTACAGCTGGGCACACCTACACACACCTGGGTACAGCTGGGTCACACCTGGGTACAGCTGGGTCACACCTGGGCACACCTGGGCACACCTGGGTACAGCCAGAACACACCTGGGACACACCTGGGACACACCTGGGCACACCTGGGCACACCTGGGACACACCTGGGTACACCTGGGCACACCTGGGCACACCTGGGACACACCTGGGTACACCTGGGCACACCTGGGCACACCTGGGACACACCTGGGGACACTTGGAACACACCTGGGTACACCTGGATACACCTGGGTACAGCTGGCACACACCTGGGTACACCTGGGTACAGCTGGGACACACCTGGGACACACCTGGGCACACCTGGGCACACCTGGGGCACACCTGGGGCACACCTGGGGCACACCTGAGACCATTATGGGATCTTAACCTGACACAGAGGCACACCTGGCACTCACCTGTGCCCACCCCAGACACACCTGGCACTCACCTGTGCCCATCTAATCCCCCCTGGCACTCACCTGTGCCCATCCCCGCCCCCACTTCTCACCTGTGCCCACCTCAGACACACCTGGCCCTCACCTGTGCCCATTTCTCACCTGTGCCCCCATAGCCCCCTGGCCCTCACCTGTGCCCATCCCGCCCCATTTCTCACCTGTGCCCACCCCACCCCTCCTGTCTCTCACCTGTGCCGGGCAGCGGTGCCCACCCCAGACACACCTGGCCCTCACCTGTGCCCATCCCGCCCCTCCTGTCTCTCACCTGTGCCCATTTCTCGCCTGTGCCCACCTGAGCCACACCTGGGAGTCACCTGTGCCCACCTCAGACACGCCTGGCACTCACCTGTGCCCATCTAATCCCCCCTGGCACTCACCTGTCCCTACCAGCATGGCCCAGCCCAATCTCAGCCCTCCTGGCACTCACCTGTGCCCACCTCAGACCCGCCTGGCACTCACCTGTGCCCATTTCTCACCGGTGCCCACCTCAGACCCGCCTGGCACTCACCTGTGCCCATCCCGCCCCCATTTCTCACCTGTGCCCATCTCAGACACACCTGGCACTCACCTGTGCCCATCCCGCCCCCATTTCTCACCTGTGCCCATCTCAGACACACCTGGCACTCACCTGTGCCCATCTCGGTCCCCCATTGCTCCCCTGTGCCAGCCTCAGACACACCTGGGGCTCACCTTTGCCCATCTCATCCTCCTCTAGCACTCCCCTGTGCCCACCCCAGCCACACCTGGCACTCACCTGTGCCCACCTCAGACACACCTGGCCCTCACCTGTGCCCATCTCACCCCCATTTCTCACCTGTGCCCACCGCACCCCTCCTGTCCCTCACCTGTGCCGGGCAGCGGTGCCAACCCCAGACACACCTGGGGCTCACCTGTGCCCACCCCAGACACACCTGGCCCTCACCTGTGCCCATCTAATCCCCCTGGCACTCACCTGTGCCCAGCTCAGCCACACGTGGCACTCACCTGTGCCCATTTCTCACCTGTGCCCACCTCAGACACACCTGTCTCTCCCCTGTGCCCACCCCAGCCCTCCTGTCTCTCACCTGCGCCGGGCAGCGGTGCCAACCCCAGACACACCTGGCACTCACCTGTGCCCATCCCGCCCCCATTTCTCACCTGTACCCACCTCAGACACACCTGGGGCTCACCTGTGCCCATCTCATCCTCCCCTGGCCCTCACCTGTGCCCACCTCAGACACACCTGTGCCCATCCCGCCCCCATTTCTCACCTGTGCCGGGCAGCGGTGCCCACCTCAGACACACCTGTCTCTCCCCTGTGCCCACCTCAGACACACCTGGGGCTCACCTGTGCTCACATCAGACACACCTGGCACTCACCTGTGCCCATTTCTCACCTGTGCCCCCATAGCCCCCTGGCACTCACGTGTGCCCATCCCACCCCATTGCTCCCCTGTGCCCACCTCAGACACGCCTGGCACTCACCTGTGCCCCCATAGCCCCCTGTCTCTCACCTGCACCGGGCAGCGGTGCCCACCCCAGACACACCTGTCTCTCCCCTGTGCCCACCTCACACACACCTGGGGCTCACCTGTGTCCCCATAGCCCCCTGGCACTCACCTGTGCCCATCCCACCCCCATTGCTCCCCTGTGCCAGCCTCAGTCACGCCTGGCCCTCACCTGTGCCCACTTCTCACCTGTGCCCACCTCACCCCTCCTGTCTCTCACCTGTGCCGGGCAGCGGTGCCCACCCCAGACACACCTGGCCCTCACCTGTGCCCACCTCAGCCACACCTGGCGCTCACCTGTGCCCATTTCTCACCTGTGCCCACCCCACCCCTCCTGTCTCTCCCCTGTGCCCACCCCACCCCTCCCGCCCCTCACCTGTACCGGGCAGCGGTGCCCACCCCAGACACACCTGTGCCCATTTTCTCACCTGTGCCCACCCCACCCCTCCTGTCTCTCACCTGTGCCGGGCAGCGGTGCCCACCCCAATCCCAGCCCTCCTGGCCCTCACCTGTGCCCATCCCGCCCATTTCTCACCTGTGCCCACCTCGCCCCTCCCGTCCCTCACCTTTACCGGGCAGCGGTGCCCACCCCAGACACACCTGGGGCTCACCTGTGCCCATTTCTCACCTGTGCCCATCTCAGACACACCTGGGGCTCACCTGTGCCCATCCCAGCCCTCCTGTCTCTCACCTGTGCCGGGCAGCGGTGCCCACCCCAATCCCAGCCCTCCTGGCACTCACCTGTGCCCATCCCGCCCCCATTTCTCACCTGTGCCCACCCCAGACACACCTGGCCCTCACCTGTGCCCACCTCAGACACACCTGGGGCTCACCTGTGCTCACCCCACCCCTCCTGTCCCTCACCTGCGCCGGGCAGCGGTGCCCACCCCAGACACACCTGGCCCTCACCTGTGCCCATCCCGCCCCATTTCCCACCTGTGCCCACCTCAGACACACCTGTGCCCATCCCGCCCCATTTCTCACCTGTGCCCACCTCAGACACACCTGTGCCCATTTCTCACCTGTGCCCATCCCGCCCCCGTTTCCCACCTGTGCCCACCTCAGACACACCTGTGCCCATCCCGCCCCATTTCCCACCTGTGCCCACCTCAGACACACCTGTGCCCATTTCTCACCTGTGCCCATCCCGCCCCCGTTTCCCACCTGTGCCCACCCCTCCCGCCCCTCACCTTTCCCGGGCAGCGGTGCCCACCCCGCGCTGTAGCAGGGCCGCAGCTCCCGCGCCCGCTGCGGTTCCCGGGCGCTCCCGACGCATCCCGGCCGCACGGAGCCGGTGCACCGGGCGGGCGGCAGCAGCGGCAGCAGCGCCACGTCCAGCGCCGGGTGCCGCCGCGCCCGCCCCGCCCGCCGCACCTGCGCCTCGGGCCCGGGGTCGCTCAGGTCGGCGGCGCCCAGAACCACCCGGCAGGAGCTGCAGTTCCTGGGGGAACCGGGGGAACGTCAGGGGAACGGGAGAACCGGGAGCACCGGGAGAACCGGGAGCAACGGGAGAACCGGGGGCACTGGGACTATTGGGATCACCGGGCGCACTGTCAGGGGGAACGGGAGCAGCGGGAGCAGGGAGAGGACCGGGAGCACCGGGAGCAACGGTCACTGTCAGGGGGAACCGGGAGCACCGGGAGCACCGGGAACACCGGGATCACTGGGAGCAGGGAGAGGACCGGGAGCACCGGGAGCAACGGGAGCACCGGGCACTGTCAGGGGGAACCAGGAGCACCGGGAGCACCGGGGGGAACGTCAGAGGAACGGGAGAACCGGGAGAACCGAGAGCACCGGGATCACTGGGAGCAGCGGGACCACCGGGAGTACCGGTACTATTGGGATCACAGGGACCACCGGGAGCACCGGGAGCAGGGAGAGGATCGCGAACACCGGGAGCACCGGGAGCACCGGGAGCACCGGGAGCAGGGAGAGCACCGGGAGCACCGGAGGAGCACCGGGAGCACCGGGAGCACCGGGAGCAGCAGGAGCACCGGGAGGAGCACCGGGAGCACCGGGAGCACCGGGAGGAGCACCGGGAGCACCGGGAGCAGCAGGAGCACCGGGGAGCAGGGAGAGGACCGGGAGCACCGGGAGGAGCACCGGGAGCACCGGGAGCACCGGGAGCACCGGGAGGAGCACCGGGAGCACCGGGCGGGCGGCAGCAGCCGGCAGCAGCGCCACGTCCAGCGCCGGGTGCCGCCGCGCCCGCCCCGCCCGCCGCACCTGCGCCTCGGGCCCGGGGTCGCTCCGGTCGGCGGCGCCCAGAACCACCCGGCAGGAGCTGCAGTTCCTGGGGAACCGGGGGAACGTCAGGGGAGCACCGGGAGAACCGGGAGAACCGGGGGGAACGTCAGGGGAACGGGAGAACCGGGAGAACCGGGGGAACGTCAGGGGAACGGGAACACCGGGAGAACCGGGAGTAACGGGAGCACCGGGGGAACGTCAGGGGAACGGGAGAACCGGGGGAACGGGGGGAGCGTCAGGGGGAACCGGGAGAACCGGGGGGCACTGGGAGCACTGGGAATGGGCACTGGGGATGGGGACTGGGAGCACTGGGAGCACTGGGAATGGGCACTGGGAGCACTGGGAATGGGGACTGGGAGCACTGGGAGCACTGGGAGCACTGGGAGCACTGGGAATGGGCACTGGGAGCACTGGGAATGGGGACTGGGAGCACTGGGAATGGGCACTGGGAGCACTGGGAGCACTGGGAGCACTGGGAATGGGCACTGGGAGCACTGGGAGCACTGGGAATGGGGACTGGGAGCACTGGGAGCACTGGGAGCACTGGGAATGGGCACTGGGAGCACTGGGAATGGGGACTGGGAGCACTGGGAGCACTGGGAGCACTGGGAGCACTGGGAATGGGCACTGGGAGCACTGGGAATGGGGACTGGGAGCACTGGGAGCACTGGGAGCACTGGGAGCACTGGGAATGGGGACTGGGAGCACTGGGAGCACTGGGAGCACTGGGAGCACTGGGAGCACTGGGAATGGGCACTGGGAGCACTGGGAATGGGCACTGGGAGCACTGGGAGCACTGGGAGCACTGGGAGCACTGGGAGCACTGGGAATGGGCACTGGGAGCACTGGGAGCACTGGGAGCACTGGGAGCACTGGGAGCACTGGGAATGGGGACTGGGAGCACTGGGAATGGGCACTGGGAGCACTGGGAGCACTGGGAGCACTGGGAATGGGCACTGGGAGCACTGGGAGCACTGGGAATGGGCACTGGGAGCACTGGGAGCACTGGGAGCACTGGGAGCACTGGGAGCACTGGGAGCACTGGGAATGGGGACTGGGAGCACTGGGAGCACTGGGAGCACTGGGAATGGGCACTGGGAGCACTGGGAGCACTGGGAATGGGCACTGGGAGCACTGGGAGCACTGGGAGCACTGGGAGCACTGGGAGCACTGGGGGCACTGGGAGCACTGGGAATGGGGACTGGGAGCACTGGGAGCACTGGGACGAATCCCATCCCAGTCCATCCCAGTCCATCCCAGTCCATCCCAGTCCATCCCAGTCCATCCCAGTCCCATCCCAATCCCATCCCAGTCCCATCCCAGTCCCATCC
>JBBFKN010000327.1:0-41566 GCA_039654755.1 Calcarius lapponicus | reverse complement strand
GAAATTGGAAAATCAGGAGAAAATTGGGGGGTTTGGGGGTGGAATTTGGGGGGTTTGGGGCAGAATTTGAGATTTTAGGGGGAAAATTTGGGAAATTAGGAGAAAATTTGAGGGATTTTAGGGGGCAGTTTGAGGTTTTGGGGCAAAATTTGGGGATTTTAGATGAAAATTGGGGGTTTTGGGGGGAAAAATTGGGGATTTTGGGGTAAAATCTGGGGGAAATGTTGGGTTTTGAGGCAAATATTTGGAATTTCAAGGGGGAAATTTTGGGATTTTTTGGGGGGGAAAATTTTGGGGATTTTAGGGGATATTTTAGAGGGAAATTTGGAGGTTTTGGGGCATAAATTGGGGGTTTTAGTGGGGGGGATTTTTGGGGAATTTTAAGATGAAATTTGGGGGTTTTCGGGGGCAGTTTGGGATTTTGGGGGAGATTTCGAAAATCAGGAGAAAATTTGGGGATTTGGGGCTTTTTGGGGGAAATAGTGGTTTTTTTGAGGAAAATTTGGGGGGAAAATTTGGAATATTCATGGAAAAATTGGGGATTTTTGGGGGGATTTTAAGGGGAAATTTGTGGGTTTTGGGGTGGAAATTTGTGATTTTTTTGGGGGGGAGAAAATTGAATTTTGGGGTGGAAATTTGTGGTTTTTGGGGGCAAAAATTTGGGATTCAGGGAGGAGGTTTGGGATATTGATGGAAATCCAGGCATTTTTTATGAGAAATTTTGGGATTTTAGAGCAAATATGAGGATTTGGGATGAAACTTTGGAATTTTGGGAGATTTTTGGGGCATTTGAGGTGGTTTTAAGACGGAAATCGGGGTGATTCGTTGAAAACTCAAGTTGTAATTTACATAAAACCCATCCTAATTAGCATAAATGAATATTCAATGCTTTCCAGAGCCCTGGGCGGGGCCAGAGGAGGGCGTGGCCTCGGCCCCTCCCCCTCCCCGGCTCAGCTTCGCCCCCGAGGCCGTGGCCAGGCTGGGGGGGGCCCTGGGCCGGGTGCAGAGGGGGCTGCAGCACCTGGGGGGGCACCTGAGCGGCAACCGTGAGTACCCGGGGGCACCTGGGCACACCTGGGCACACCTGGGCACACCTGGGAGGGGATGGGCACAAAAAACCCCGCGAAATTTGGGTGAAAAATGGGGATTTTGGGGTGAAAAATGGGGATTTTGGGGTTACCTGGGGGCACCTGAGCGGCAACCGTGAGTACCCGCGGGCACCTGGGCACACCTGGGCACACCTGGGCACAGCTGGGCACACCTGGGGGCACCTGGGAGGGGATAAACACAAAAAACCCCGCGAAATTTGGGTGAAAAATGGGGATTTTGGGGGTGGGGGGGAAAAGGGTGAAAATTGGGGGAAATTGGTGAAAATTGGGGGTTTAGGGACACCTGGGCACAGCTGGGGGCACCTGGGCACAACTGGGAGGGGATGGGCACAAAAAACCCTGCGAAAATTGGGTGAAAAATGGGGATTTTGGGGGGGGGAAAAGGGCGAAAATTGGGATAAAATGGGTGAAAATTTGGAGAAAATTGGGGGGAAATGGGTGAAAATTGGGGGTTTAGGGACACCTGGGCACACCTGGGCACAGCTGGGGGCACCTGGGGGCACCTGGGAGGGGATGGGCACAAAAAACACCGCGAAATTTGGGTGAAAAATGGGGATTTTGGGGTTAAAAATGGGGATTTTGGGGTTACCTGGGCACACCTGGGGGGGCACCTGAGCGGCAACTGTGAGTACCCCCGGGCACCTGGGCACACCTGGGGGCACCTGGGAGGGGATGGGCACAAAAAACCCCGGGAAATTTGGGTGAAAAATGGGGATTTTGGGGTTAAAAATGGGGATTTTGGGGGGGAAAATGGGGATTTTGGGGTTACCTGGGCACACCTGGGGGCACCTGAGCGGCAACCGTGAGTACCCGGGGGCACCTGGGGGCACCTGGCGCACCTGGGGGCACCTGGGCACGGCTGGGAGGGGATGGGCACAAAAAACCCCGCGAAATTTGGGTGAAAAATGGAGATTTTGGGGGAGAAAAAAGGGCGAAAATTGGGAAAAATTTGGTGAAAATTGGGGGAAAATGGGTGAAACTTGGGGGTTTAGGGACACCTGGGCACACCTGGGCACACCTGGGCACACCTGGGCACAGCTGGGAGGGGATGGGCACAAAAAACCCCGCGAAATTTGGGTGAAAAATGGGGATTTTGGGGTGAAAAATGGGGATTTTGGGGTTACCTGGGCACAGCTGGGAGGGAAAAAATGGCAAAAATTGGGAAAAAATCGGTGAAAAATTGGGGGAAAATCAGTAAAAATTGGTAGTTTAGGGACACCTGGGCACAGCTGGGCACACCTGGGGGAAAATGGGGAAAAATTGGGTGAAAATTGGGGGAAAATTGGGGGAAAATTGATGAAAATTGGGATTTTAGGAAGACCTGAGCACACCTGGAGGCACCTGGGGGAGAAAGGGTGAAAATTGGGAGAAAATTGGGGAAAAATGGGGGAAAATTGGGGGAAAATCGGTGAAAATTGGGATTTTAGGGACACCTGGGCACAGCTGGGAGGGGATAAACACAAAAAACCCCGCGAAATTTGGGGGGAAAAATGGAAATTTTGGGGTGAAAAACGAGAATTTTGGGGTAAAAATGAGAATTTTGGGGTCACCTGGCCACAGCTGGGAATGGAAAAAAATGCAAAAATTGGCAGCAAATTTTGGGTGGAATTTTTGACATTTTGGGGCAATTTGGGTGGAATTTTGATGATTTTGGGGCTCATTTGAGTCTCTGGATTCCAGTGAAGTTTTTGTTTCATTTTGGGCGGATTTTCTTCGATCTTGGGCGAATTTTCCTTCAATTTTTGTGAATTTGGGCCATTTTTGGTGCATTTTTTGTGCAATTTTTTTGATTTTTCACAGGATTTTTTAGCAATTGTTGTAATTTTTAAAGATTTTAGCTTTTGGGGTGATTCAGGATGAATTTTTTTGGGTTGAATTTCAGCGGATTTGGCCGAACCCGGCCGGGAGCTGCTGCGGGAGCTGCTGAGGGAGCACCGGAGGCTGCAGGAGCTGACCCAGAACCTGCACGAGAAACACCAGAGAGAGGCCCTGGAGGTACCTGGGGACACCTGGGGACACCTGGGGGGACACCTGGGGACACCTGGGAGGGGATAAACCCAAAAAACCCCACGAAATTTGGGTGAAAAATGAGGATTTTGGGTAAAAATGGCGAAAATTGGGAGAAAATCGGTGAAAATTGGGGGAAAATTTGGGAAAATTTGGGGAAAAATTGGTGAAAATTGGGGGTTTAGGGACACCTGGGGACACACCTGGGGACACCTGGGGACACCTGGGAGGGGATGAACACAAAAAACCCCACGAAATTTGGGTGAAAAATGAGGATTTTGGGTAAAAAATGGCAAAAATTGGGAGAAAATCGGTGAAAATTGGGGGTAAATTGGGAGAAAATTTGGGGAAAATTTGGTGAAAATTGGGATTTAGGGACACCTGGGCACAGCTGGGAGGGGATAAACCCAAAAAACCCTGTGAAATTTGGGTGAAAAATGGGGATTTTGGGTAAAAAATGGGGATTTTGGGGTTACCTGGGCACACTTGGGACACATTCAGTGAATTTTTGGGGTCAAATCTTTGGGATTTTGGGGCATTTTTTAAAGAATTTTCGGGGTTTTTGGTGTCTCTCACCTGTCCCTTACTGGGACCAATTCAGTGAATTTTTAAGTGAATTTTTGGGGTCAATTCGGTGAATTTTGGGGTCAAATATTTGGGATTTTGGGGATTTTTTGGGGGGTTTTTGGTGTCCCTCACTGTGCCCAATTCAGTGAATTTTTCAGTGAATTTCGCTGATTTTTGGGATCAATTTGTTGAATTTTGGGGTCAAATCTTTGGGGTTTTTGGTGTCCCTCACTGTGACCAATTCAGTGAATTTTTCAGTGAATTTTGCTGATTTTTGGGGTCAATTCAGTGAATTTTGGGGTCAAATCTTCACAATTTTTTGGGATTTTTTTAGGATTTTTTTGGGGGTTTTTGGTGTCCCTCACTGGGATCCATTCAGGGAATTTTTCAGTGAATTTCGCTGATTTTTGGGGTCATTTTAGTGAATTTTGGGGTCAAATCTTTGGGATTTTTTTCAGGAGTTTTGGGTATTTCTGGTGTCCCTCCCTGTGACCAATTTAGGGAATTTTCAGTGAATTTTTGGGGCCAATTCAGTGAATTTTGGGGTCAAATCTTTGGGATTTTGGAGATTTTTTGGGGGTTTTTGGTGTCCCTCACTGGGATCAATTCAGCGAATTTTTCAGTGAATTTCGCTGATTTTTGGGGTCAATTCAGTGAATTTTGGGGTCAAATCTTTGGGATTTTGAGGATTTTTTTTAGGATTTTTGGGGATTTTTGGTGTCCCTCACTGTGACCAGTTTAGGGAAATTTTAAGTGAATTTTTGGGGTCAATTCAGTGGATTTTGGGCATTTTTGGGGGGTTTTTGGTGTCCCTCACTGTGCCCAATTCAGTGAATTTTTCAGTGAATTTCGCTGATTTTTGGGGCCAATTTAACGAATTTTGGGGCCAATTTAACGAATTTTGGGGCCATTTTAACCAATTTTGGCGTAAAACCTTCGGGTTTTTTTGATTTTTTCTGTATATTTTTCACCTCACCTGTCCCACCTCACCTGTCCCCTGTCCCCTGTCCCAGCTGGCCGAGCTCCAGGACAAGGCCACCTCGGCCGAGACGAAGGTTCTGGAGATGGGCACCACCCTGGAGGGGCTGCAGTGGGACAGCGCCAAAACTGCGCAAGCGCGAGGGGCGGCTGGACAGACACCTGGCCGAGGCCCTGGAGCAGGTGAGGGCACACCTGGGCACGGCTGGGCACACCTGGGCACGGCTGGGAGGGGATAAGCAAAAAAAACCCCGTGAAAATCGGGTGAAAAATGGGGATTTTGGGGTGAAAAATGGGCACAGCTGGGGGGGAAAAAAGGGCAAAAATTGGGGAAAATTGGGGGAAAATGGGTGAAAATTGGGGGTTTAGGGGCACCTGGGCACACCTGGGCACACCTGGGCACGGCTGGGAGGGGATGGGCAAAAAAAACCCCGTGAAATTTGTGTGAAAAATGGGGATTTTGGGGTGAAAAATGGGCACAGCTGGGGGGTGAAAAATGGGCACAGATGGGGGGGGGGGAAAGGGCGAAAATTGGGAGGAAATTGGGGGAAAAATTGGTGAAAATTGGGGGAAAATGGGTGAAAATTGGGGGTTTAGGGACACCTGGGCACAGCTGGGCACAGCTGGGCACGGCTGGGAGGGGATGGGCAAAAAAAACCCCGTGAAAATCGGGTGAAAAATGGGGATTTTGGGGGTGAGAAATGGGGATTTTGGGGTGAAAATTGGGGGTTTAGGGACACCTGGGCACAGCTGGGGAGGGAAAACGAGGAAAATTTGGTGAAAATTGGGAGGAAATTGGTGAAAATTGGGGGTTTAGGGACACCTGGGCACAGCTGGGAGGGGATAAGCAAAAAAAAACCCGTGAAAATTGGGTGAAAAATGGGGATTTTGGGGTTACCTGGGTGGACCTGTGGGGGGAAAAACGGTGAAAATTGGGAGGAAATTGGTAAAATTTGGGGGAAAATTGGGGGGAAATGGGTGAAAATTGGGGGTTTAGGGACACCTGGGCACACCAGGGACACACCTGGGCACACCTGTTTGTCTCTCATCTGTCTCACCTGTGTCTCACCTGTGTCACCTGTTCTTGTCTCAGTTGTCCGTCCCTTACCTGTTCATGATCTCCCACCTGGATCTCACGTGTCTCACCTGTGTCTCACCTGTCTCCTTTGTCTTGGGTGTGTCTCACCTGTCCTTACCTGTCTCACCTGTGTCTCACCTTTGTCTCACCTGTGTCTCACCTGTCTCACCTGTCCTTCACCTTTACCTGACCTGTCTCACCTGTCCCTGTGTCTCACCTGTCTGATTTTACCTGTCCTGGTCTCTCACCTGTCCATCTCCCACCTGTCTCACTTGTCCCTCACCTGTCCACGTCTCACCTCTCACCTGTGTCTCACCTGTCCTTGTCTCACCTGTGCTCGCTTGTTTTGTCTTTCATTTTGTCTCACCTGTGCTCACCTGTTTGTCTCTCATCTGTCTGACCTGTGTCCCACCTGTGTCTCACCTGTCCAGGTCCCTCTGAGTCCATTCTGGACCTGGAGGTGCCACCATTTTGTGACCTCTAAAAATTCCATTTCCACCCCCAAAAATTCACAAAATTTCCAAATTTTTTTACCCAAAATTCACATTTTTCACCCCCAGAACCTCCTCACCTGTGTCTCACCTGTGTCTCACCTGTCCCTCACCTGTTTCTCATCTGTTCCTATCTCATCTCTCACCTGTATCACCTGTATCCCTCACCTGTCCATCTCTCACCTGTCTGATCTCACCAGTTCATGGCTCACCTGTTCCTCACCTGTGTCCCACCTGTGTCTCACCTGTCCCACCTGCCCATGTCTCACCTGTGTCTCACCTGTGTCTCTTATCTCTCGCCTGTTCCTGTGTCTCACCTGTGTCTCACCTGTCCATGTCTCACCTGTGCTCGCTTGTTTTGTCTTTCATTTTGTCTCACCTGTGCTCACCTGTCTCTCACCTGTGTCTCACCTGTGTCACCTGTTCTTGTCTCAGTTGTCTGTCCCTTACCTGTTCGTGATGTCTCACCTGGATCTCACCTGTCTCACCTGTGTCTGTCTCACCTGTGTCTCACCTGTCTCCTTTGTCTTGGGTGTGTTTTACCTGTCCTTACCTGTCTCACCTGTATCACCTGTGTTTCACCTGTCTCACCTTTGTCTCATCTCTCCCTCACCTGTCTGTGTCTCACCTGTCTCACCTGTCCATGTCTCACCTGTGCTCGCTTGTTTTGTCTTTCATTTTGTCTCACCTGTGCTCACCTGTTTGTCTCTCATGTCTCACCTGTCCCTCACCTGTGTCCCACCTGTGTCACCTGTTCTTGTCTCAGTTGTCCGTCCCTTACCTGTTCATGATCTCGCACCTGTGTCCCACCTGTCCCTCACCTGTCACCTGTGTCCCACCTGTCTCACCTGTGTCTCACCTGTCCCTCACCTGTGTCTCACCTGTGTCTCATTTGTGTCTCACCTGTCTCATCTGTGTCTCACCTGTGTCTCATCTGTGTCTCACCTGTACCCACCCGTCCCTCACCCTGTTTCTCACCTGTTCCTATCTCATCTCTCACCTGTCTGATCTCACCAGTTTCATGTCTCACCTGTGCTCACCTGTGTCTCTTACCTCTTGCCTGTCCCTGTCTCTCACCTGTGTCCCACCTGTGTCTCACCTGTGTCTCACCTGTCCCTCACCTGTGTCTCACCTGTCCCTCACCTGTCCCTCACCTGTGTCTCACCTGTCCATGTCTCACCTGTGCTCACCTGTTTGTCTCTCATGTCTCACCTGTGTGTCACCTGTACCTCACCTGTGTCCCACCTCTCTGATCTCATCCCTCACCTGTCCATGTCTCACCTGTCCCTCACCGGGATCAATTCAGTGAATTTTTCAGTGAATTTCGCTGATTTTTGGCACCAATTTAGTGAATTTTGGGGTCAAATCTTCGGGGTTTTGGTGTCCCTCCCTGTCCCTCACTGTGACCAATTCAGTGAATTTTTAAGTGGATTTTTGGGGTCATTTTAATGAATTTTGGGGTAAAATCTCTGGGATTTTGGGGGGATTTTTTTAGGATTTTGTTGGGTTTTTGGTGTCCCTCACTGTGACCAATTCAGAGACTTTTTCACTGAATTTCGCTGATTTTTGGGGTCAATTCAGTGAATTTTGGGGTCAAATCTTTGGGATTTTTTTGGGTTTTTGGTGTCCCTCACTGGGATCAATTCAGGGCATTTTTAAGTGAAATTTTGGAGTAAATTTGGTGAATTTTGGGGGATTTTTTGGGGGATTTTTTGGGGGTTTTTGGTGTCCTTCACCTGTCCCTCACCGTGACCAATTCAGTGAATTTTCCAGTGAATTTTTGGGGTCAATTTGGTGAATTTTGGGATTTTTTGGGAGGATTTTGGGGGGATTTTTTGGTGTCCCTCACTGTGACCAATTCAGTGAATTTTTCAGAGAATTTTTGGGGTTAATTTGGTGAATTTTGGGGATTTTTTGGTGTCCCTCACCTGTCCTGTCTCACCTGTCCCAGCTGACCTCGGGCTCGTACGGCTCCGGAAGCTCCGGAGGATTCCAGGGGGGCCAAATCACGCTGAGCATGCAGAAGGTAACGAATTTTGGGGGGAATTCTGGGGATTTTGGGAAAAATTGAGAATTTGGGGGAAAAATTGGGGAATTTTAGGGAAAAATTGGGAATTTTTGGCAGAATTTTTGGGGAAAATTTGGGATTTTTGGGAGAATTCTTGGGGAAATTGGGGGAAAATTGAAAAATTTTTGGGAATTTTTGAGAGAATTTTTGGGGAAATTGGAGAAATTTGGAAATTTTTGAGAGAATTTTTGGGGGAAATTGGAAAATTCAGGAATTTTTGGGAATTTTTTGGGAGAATTTTTGGTGGAATTTGGGGGAGAACATTTGGGGAAATTGGGGGGGAAATTGGAGAAATTTGGCAATTTTTGAGAGAATTTTTGGGGAAATTGGAGGAAAATTCAAAAATTTTGGGAGGATTTTTGGGGAAAATTGGGGATTTTTTGGGAATTTTTTGGGAGAATTTTTGGTGGAGTTTGGGGGAGAACATTTGGGGAAATTGGGGGGGGAAATTGGAGAAATTTGGAAATTTTTGAGAGAATTTTTTGGGGAAATTGGAGGAAAATTCAGGAATTTTTGGGAATTTTTTGGGAGAATTTTTGGTGGAGTTTGGGGGAGAACATTTGGGGAAATTGGGGAGGGGGAATTGGAGAAATTTGGAAATTTTTGAGAGAATTTTTGGGGTAAAAAGGAAGAAAATTTGGGAATTTTTCAGAGAAGAATTGGGGAAAATTGGGGGAAAACTCAAGAATTTTGGGAAAAAATTGGGAATTTTTGGGCAGAATTTTTTGGGAAAATTGGGGATTTTGAAGAAATTTGGGGAAATTTTGGGGTAAATTTTGGGATTTTTGGGGTTTTCCCCCCCCAAGTTTGAGATGCTGAACGCGGAGCTGGAGGGGAACCAGGACCTGGCCAATTCCCGCATGGCCGAGCTGGAGAAGCTGCAGCTGGAGCTGCAGGCGGCCGTCAGGGGACAGGAGAGGCTCAAGGTGACACTGAGGGGACATTTGGGGACATTTGGGGACATTGAGAAAAAATGGGAGAAAATTTGGGGAAAAACAGTGAAAAAATTGGGGAAAAAATGGACGAAAAACGGGGAAAAATGGTGGAAAATAGGGAAAAATGGGATTGGGGACATTTGGGGATGTTGGGGACATTGGGGACATTGAGAAAAAATGGGGGAAAATTTGGGGAAAAACAGTGAAAAAATTGGGGAAAAAATGGGCGAAAAACGGGGAAAAAATGGTGGAAAATTGGGAAAAATGGGATTGGGGACATTGGGGGGATTGGGGACTTTGGGGACATTTGGGGACATGCAGAGGAATTGGGGGTGTTTGGGACATTTGGGACATTGAGCAAAAATGGGGAACATTGGGAAAAAATGGGGGAAAATTGGGAAAAATCGGATTGGGGACGTTGGGGACATTTAGAGACGTTGGGGGGATTGGGGACTCATGGTTACAGGTGTCACTCAGGTGTGTCAGGTGTCACTCAGGTGTCACTCAGGTGTCACTCAGGTGTCACTCAGGTCACTCAGGTGTGTCAGGTGTCACTCAGGTGTCACCCAGGTGTCACTCAGGTGTGTCAGGTGTCACTCAGGTGTCACTTGGGTCACCCAGGTGTCCCTCAGGTCACTCAGGTGTCACTCAGGTGTCACTCAGGTGTATCAGATGTCACTTAGGTGTCACCCAGGTGTCGCTCAGGTGTCGCTCAGGTCACTCAGGTGTGTCAGGTGTTACTCAGGTGTCCCTCAGGACACACAGGTGACACTCAGGTGTCTCAGGTGTCACTCAGGTGTGTCAGGTGTCACTGAAGTGTGCCAGATGCCATTTGGGTCACTC
This sequence comes from Calcarius lapponicus, assembly GCA_039654755.1. NCBI lineage: Eukaryota > Metazoa > Chordata > Aves > Passeriformes > Fringillidae > Calcarius > Calcarius lapponicus. The sequence continues at coordinate 31,490 of JBBFKN010000327.1, read as the reverse complement.
AGGTGTCGCTTAGCTGTCACTCAGGTGTATCAGGCATCACTCAGGTGTCCCCCAGGTGTCCCTCAGGTCACTCAGGTGTCACTCAGGTGTATCAGGTGTCACTCAGATGTCACTCAGGTGTCACTCAGATCACTCAGGTGTGTCAGGGGTCATTCAGGTGTGTCAGGTGTCACTCAGGTGTATCCGATGTCACCCAGATGTCACTAAGGTCACTTAGGTGTCACTCAGGTGTCTCAGGTGTCCCTCAGGTGTCCCTCAGGTCACACAGCTGACACTCAGGTGTCACTCAGGTGTATCAGGTGACACTCAGGTGTGTCAGGTGTCGCTCAGGTGTCACTCAGGTGTCACTCAGGTGTGTTCCACCTGCCCAGGTGGCGCTGCGCTCCCTGCCCGAGGAGGCCGTCAAGGAGGCCCTGGAGTACAAGGTGCTGCAGTCGCAGTTCTCGCTGCTCTACCACGAGAGCCTGCAGGTGAAGACGCAGCTGGACGAGGCCCGGGCGCTGCTGCTGGCCACCAAGAACAGCCACCTGCGCCACATCGAGCACATGGAGGTGCGGCCTCACCTGTCCCCGGGTGTCCCCAAGGGGTCCCCAGGTGTCCTCGGGGTGTCCCATCATGTTTTGGGGTGGTTTGAGGTCTTTAAATTCCATAAATTCCTCGCCCAAGATGGCCGCCGGCGCCATTTTGAGGAGATGGAGGGGATTCCTGATGTCCCCAGGTGTCCTCAGGGGATCCCCTTGGGTTTTGGGGTGGTTTGGGGTTGTTTGAGGCCCTTGAATCCCATAATTCCTGATCCAAGATGGCCGCTGGTGCCACATGGAGGTGCGGCCTCACCTGTCCCCAGGTGTCCCCAGGTGTCACCCGAGGGGTCCCCTCGGGTTTTGGGGTGGTTTGAGGTCATTTAAGGTCTTTAAATCCCGATAATTCTAATCCAAGATGGCCGCCAATATCACATCGAGCAGATGGAGGTGCGGCCTCACCTGTCCCCGGGTGTCCCCCAGGTGTCACCCGAGGGGTCCCCTTGGGTTTTTGGGTGGTTTGAGGTCTTTGAATCCCAATAATTCCAATCCAAGATGGGCGCCAGCACCATAAATCCCATAATGCCTCATCCAAGATGGCCACCAATGCCACATGGAGCACATGGAGGTGATCTCACCTGTCCCCAGGTGTCACCTGAGGGGTCCTTGTCGGTTTCGGGGTGGTTTGAGGTCTTTAAATCCCATAAATTCCTCACCCAAGATGGCCGCCGGCGCCATTTTGAGGAGGTGGAGGTGACTCCTGATGTCCCCAGGTGTCCCTCAGGGGCTCCCGTTGGGTTTTGGGGTGGTTTGGGGTTGTTTGAGGTCCTTAAATCCCGATAATTTTAATCCAAGATGGCCACCGGCACCATAAATCCCATAGTGCCTCATCCAAGATGGCCGCCAGTGCCATCAATCCCATAATGCCTCATCCAAGATGGCCGCTGCTGCCATCAATCCCCGAAATGCCTCATCCAAGATGGCCGCCGGCACCATCAATCCCATAATGCCTCATCCAAGATGGCTGCCGGTGCAATCAATCCCATAATGCCTCATCCAAGATGGCCGCCGGTGCCATCAATCCCATAATGCCTCATTCAAGATGGCCGCTGCTGCTGTCAATCCCATAATGCCTCATTCAAGATGGCCGCCGTTGCCATCAATCCCATAATGCCTCATCCAAGATGGCTGCCAGTGCAATCAATCCCATAATGCCTCATCCAAGATGGCCGTCGGTGCCATTAATCCCATAATGCCTCATCCAAGATGGCCGCCGGTGCCATCAATCCCATAATGCCTCATCCAAGATGGCGGCCGGCGGCCATTTTGAGCGTGTAAAGCTTGAAGCAGAAATCCTAAAAAAGGCAAAAAAAATTCATTAAAAATTCAAAAAAATTCCTAAAAATTTCTAAAAAATTCCCAAAAATTTCTTAAAAAATCCCCAAAAAATAAAATAAAAATTAAAATAAAAATTGAAATAAAAATTTTAATTAAACTATGAAATTTAAATTATTTCAGAGCGACGAGCTGGGTGTGCAGAAGCGCCTGCGCACCGAGGTCCCAAAAAAACCCCCAAAAATTCCCAAAAAAATCCCCAAAAAATCCCAAAAATTTCTAAAAAAATTCCCCAAAAAATACAATAAAAGTTAAAATAAAAATTTTAATAAAAATATAAAATAAAAATGATTTCAGAGCGACGAGCTGGGCGTGCAGAAGCGCCTGCGCACCGAGGTCCCAAAAAAATCCCCAAAAAATCAAAAAAAAATTCCCTAAAAAAATCCCCAAAAAAATCCCCAAAAAATACAATAAAAATTCAAGTAAAAATTGAAGTAAAATTTTAATAAAAATATAAAATAAAAATTATTTTAGAGCGACGAGCTGGGCGTGCAGAAGCGCCTGCGCACCGAGGTGATCCAGCTCGAGGACACCCTGGCCCAGGTGCGCAAGGAGTACGAGATGCTGCGCATCGAATTCGAGCAGAACCTGGCGGCCAACGAGCAGGCGGGTGAGGGGGGCACGGCTGGGCACAGCTGGGCACGGCTGGGAGGGGATAAACAAAAAAAACCCCGTGAAATTGGGGTGAAAATGGGGATTTTGGGGTGAAAAATGGGGATTTTGGGGTGAAAAATGGGGATTTTAGACACACCTGGGGGAGAAAAAAGGGTGAAAATTGGGGGGAAAATCAGTGAAAATTGGGGATTTAGGGACACCTGGGCACACCTGGGCACGGCTGGGAGGGGATGGGCAAAAAAAACCCCGTGAAATTTGGGTGAAAAATGGGAAATTTGGGGTTATCTGGGCACAGTTGGGGTGGGGAAATTGGGAGAAAATTGGGAGAAAATCGGGGAAAATTGGCACAAAATTGGGGAAAATTGGGGGTTTAGGAACACATGGGCACAGCTGGGCACAGCTGGGAGGGGATAAACAAAAAAAAAATCCTGTGAAAAATGGGGATTTTGGGGTTAAAAATGGGGAATTTGGGGTTATCTGGGCACAGCTGGGCGGGAAAAAAGGGGGAAAATTGGGGGGTCCAATTTAGTGAATTTTAGAGTAAAACTTTTGGGATTTGGGGATTTTTTTTTAGGATTTTTTTGGGGTCAATTTAATGAATTTTGGAGTCAAACCTTCGGGATTTTTTTGAGGATTTTTTCAGGATTTTGGGGATTTTTTTATCTCCCCTGCAGGCCCCATTAACCGCGAGATGCGCCACCTGATCAGCTCCCTGCAGAACCACAACCACCAGCTCAAGGGCGACGTGCAGCGCTACAAGCGCAAGCTCCGCGAGGTGCAGGCCGAGATCAACAAGGTGGGCGGGGCTTAGCCCGGGGGGGGCGTGGCCTCAAAAAAACCCGGGGGGTGTGGCTTAAAGGGGTGTGGTTCCTTTAAAATAGGTGTGGCTCCTTTCAAATGGGGTGTGGCCCCTTTAAGAGATATGTGGTTTGCTTAATAGGGGTGTGGTCTCTTTTAGAGGGGGCGTGGCCTCTTTAAGAAGGGGTGTGGTCTCTTTAAGAACGGGTGTGGTGTATTTAAGAGTGGGCGTGGCCTCTTTAAGAAGGGGTGTAGTCTCTTTAAGAGTGGGCGTGGCCTCTTTTAGAAGGGGTGTGGTCACTTTAAGAGTGGGTGTGGCCTCTTTAAGAAGGGCTGTGGTCCATTTAAGAGTGGGTGTGGTCGATTTAGGAGGGGGTGTGGCCTCTGAGTGGTGTGGCCTCTTTGAGTGGGTGTGGCCTCTTTAAAAGTGGGCGTGGTCTCTTTAAGAGTGGGTGTGGGTGTTGGAATAGGGGCATGGTCCATTTAAGAGTGGGCGTGGCCTCTTTAAGAAGGGGTGTGGTCTCTAAGAGTGGGCGTGGCCTCTTAAGAGGGGGTGTGGTCTGGTAAAATGGGTGTGGTCCCTTTAAATGGGGCGTGGTCCCTTTAAGAGATGTGGTTTATTTAATAGGGGTGTGGTGTATTTAAGAGTGGGTGTGGCCTCTGAGTGGGTGCGGTCTCTTTAAGAGTGGGCGTGGTTCTTGGAATAGGGGCGTGGTCCATTTAGGAGTGGGCGTGGTCTATTTAGGAGGGGGTGTGGTCTGGTGAAGTGGGTGTGGTTTCTTTAAAATGGGGTGTGGTCCCTTTAAGAGATTCGTGGTTTATTTAATAGGGGTGTGGTGTATTTAACAGTGGGCGTGGCCTCTTCAATAGCGGTGTGGTCTCTTTAAGAGTGGGCGTGGTTCTTGGAATAGGGGCATGGTCCATTTAGGAGTGGGCGTGGTCTATTTAGGAGGGGGTGTGGTCTGGTAAAACGGGTGTGGTCCCTTTAAACGGGGTGTGGTCCCTTTAAGAGATGCGTGGTTTATTTAATAGGGGTGTGGTGTATTTAAGAGTGGGTGTGGCCTCATTAAGAAGGGGTGTGGTCTCTTTGAGTGGGTGTGGCCTCTGAGTGGGTGTGGTCTCTTTAAGAGTGGGTGTAGTTGTTGGAATAGGGGCGTGGTCCATTTAAGAGTGGGCGTGGCCTCTTTAAGAGTGGGTGCAGTCTCTTTAAGAGTGGGTGTGCTCTCTTTAATGAGGTTCCTTTAAAATGGGGTATGGTCCCTTTAAGAGATTCGTGGTTCTTTTAATAGGGGCGTGGTCTCATTAAGAGTGGGTGTGGCCTCTTTAAGAGTGGGTGTGGCCTTTTTGAGAGTGGGTGTGGCCTCTTTGAGAGTGGGTGTGGCTCTTGGAATAGGGCTGTGGTGCATTTGGGAGTGGGTGTGGCCTCTTTAAATGGGTGTGGTCCCTTTAAGAACCATTTGGTTCCTTTAAAAGGGGTGTGGCCTCTTTAAGAGTGGGTGTGGTCCCTTAATGTGGGTGTGGTCTCTTTAAGAGTGGGTGTGGTTCCTTTAAGAATGGGTGTGGCCTAAGAATGGGTGTGGCCTCTTTGACAGTGGGTGTTGTTCCTTTAAGAGTGGGTGTGGCCTCTTTAGGAGGGGTGTGGTCTCTTTAAGAGTGGGTGTGATTCTTGGAATAGGGGCGTGGTCTGTTTAGGAGTGGGCGTGGCCTCTTTAAGGGGGTGTGGTCTTTAAGAGTGGGTGTGGCTCCTTTAAAATTAGGTGTGGCCCCTTTAAGAGATGTTCATTTAATAGAGGTGGGGTTGTTGGAATAGGGGCGTGGTCCATTTAGGAGTGGGCGTGGTCCATTTAGGAGGGGGGTGTGGTCTGGTAAAATGGGTGTGGTCCCTTTAAATGGGGTGTGGTCCCTTTAAGAGATGCGTGGTTTATTTAATAGGGGTGTGGTGTATTTAAGAGTGGGTGTGGTCTCCTTAAGAGTGGGTGTGGCCTCTTCAAATGGGTCATGGTCCCTTTAAGAACCACATGGTTCCTTTAATATGGGTGTGGCCTCATTAAGAGTGGGTGTGGTTCCAAAAGAGTAGGTGTGGCCTATTAAGGAGTGGGCGTGGTCTAAGAGTAGACAAGGTCTTAGGAGGGGGTGTGGCTCCTTTAAGAGTTGGTGTGATTGCTTTTAGAGTGGGCGTGGCCTCTTTAAGAGTGGGTGTGGTCACAATAAGGGGGCGTGGCTTACCCAAAAAAGGGTTGTAGTCCCTTTAAGAATTTGGTGTCATCACATTTAGGGGCGTGGCCGATCTAAATATAGGTTGTGGTCCCTTTAAGATGTGGGTGGGGCCATTAAAAGGGGCGTGGCCTGCCAAAAATGGGTTGTGGTCTCTTTAAGAGCGTGGGGGCGTGGCTTAAAGGGGTGTGGCCTTTAAAAAATGGGCTTGGTCCCTTTAAGAGCAAAGCTAAAATTTAAATGGGCGTGGTCCCTTTAAGGCAGAGGGCGGGGCTTAAATGGGCAGGGTTTTAAAGGGCGTGGCCTCTTTAAGTGATTTTTTCTGACTCCGCCCCTTTTTGTCTTTTAGCTCCGCCTCCAAGCCAGCGGCGCCCCACCCCCACCCACCCCCCGCCCCTCCCCCACCCCCCTCCTCCTTCCTCTTCCTCCTCATGCCCCGCCCCCTCCTCAAGCTCCGCCCCTCCGCCTGAAGAAACCCCGCCCACCACCGCCGCCCAAGCCCCGCCCCCATCCGACGACAAAGAGGGCGTGGCCACCTCAGGCCCCGCCCCCTCCTCCTCCACCCAGGACCCTCCCCCTCCCAAACCAGCCCCGCCCCCGCCCAAAGAGGAAGAGGAGGAGCCTCCAGGCCCCGCCCCCACCCCGAGCCCCGCCCCTTCCCAGCCTCCCCAAGCCCCGCCCCCTCCCAGGCCTTTGGCTCCGCCCCCTCCCAGGCCCCGCCCCGAGCGTGGGGTTGGGGGCGGGGCCAGGGGGGAGGGGCGGGACCGGCCCAAGGGGGGCCCCGAGGAGGGGAAGAAAAAGGACTCGGAGGTGCTGAAGCAGCTGAGGGCGGAGCTTAAGTGAGTATGCAAATGAGATGCTAATGAGGGGTGTGGGAGGGCTGGGGGAAAAAGTCCTGGGAGATTAATGAGGGATTTTAGAAAGATTTTGGGAATTTTTAGGGGGATTTTTGGAGAGTTTAGAAGAGTTTGAGGGGCGTTAAAGTCGTGGTTATGCAAATGAGATACAAATGAGATGCTAATTAGGAGCGTGGGACGGTTTGGAGAGGGGTCTTGGGTGATTTGGGTCAGATTTTGGGGGAAATTTTGGGAGATTTTTGGAGGTTTTGGGGAGATTTTAAAGGAATTGGCAGGTATTAAAAGGGTGTTTATGCAAATAAGATGCTAATGAGGGGCGTGGGAGGGTTGGGGGAGGAGTCTTGGGAGGGTCTTTAGAGAATTTAGGAAAATTTTGGGGAATTTTGGGACGTTTTAGGAGACTTTTGGGGGAAATTAAAGATGGTTTCGAGGACATTAAGGGGATATGTATGCAAATGAGATGCTAATGAGATGCAGATGGCCGTCAGGATGAGCGAGGAAAACAAGAAGATTAAAAATTTGGGGTCAGATTTTGGGATTATTCAGTGCCAATTTTGGGGGATTTGGACCAAAATCAAATGGGTTAAGTAAAATAAATGGGCCTTGCCTTTTGAAATTATGCAAATGAGATGCAAATGAACCCAGAAAGCCTCTGGGGAAGCAGGAAATGAACATTTGGCGTCAATTTTTGGGGCCCTTTAGGGCAAATTTTTTGGGGTTTGGGACAAAATCGAAGGGATAGAAGCAATCCAAGGGGCGTGGACTTTTTGGGATATGCAAATGAGATGCAAATGAGATGCAAATGAGATGCAAACGGCCTCAGGAAAGCGCAGGAGAACCAGAAGGAGATGAAGCTGCTGCTGGACATGTACAAATCGGCGCCCAAAGAGCAGCGGGACAAGGTGACGCTGATGGCGGCCGAGAGGAAGAGCAAGGCCGAGGTAATTAGCGCTAATTAATATTAATTAATAATCCGTTAGGGAGTCCTTAATGCCGCGGGTTGGGTTTGTTCAGTGTGTAGTCCTAATGAAGGGTTAATTAGGTGCCAATTGTTAATTAGGGGTTAGGTAAGGCAGAAACGGGTGAAACGTGTTAAATTATTATTAATGGTTATATATATTTAATTGCATTATGTATTATATGTTATTATTAATTATATTTTATGTTTTATAATTCTACAATATTATATTATCTAATACATATAATATTTTATATTTTGTTGAATGTTTTAATAGTTAATAATTAATAATTAATTAATTAATAAATAGTTAATGAAACGCAGGAGCTGCGGTGCTGCTGACAGGAGCGCCGCGAGTCCCAAAAACTCCTGTTCGTTCCTATGGGTTAATTAATGAAATGACGACTATTAATTGCTTAATAAATGGTTATTATTAATTACATATGCTGAATTATATAATGTATATTATTTTATTTGTATTGTATATTGTATATTGTGTATTTTTGTACTAAATATTTTATGATATAGATGATGTGTGGTTTGTATTAATAATTATTAATAATTGTAATTAATTAATCATAATTAATGAACTGAGGGAGCTGCGGTGCCGCTGGTTAAGCGGGAGCGCCGCGAGTCGAAGAACTCCTGTTCGTTCCTATGGGTTAATAACTGGATGATAATAATAAATTATAAAATAATTATTAATTAATACTAATTAATTATTAATTAGCTGGAGGAGCTGCGGTGCCGCTGGCGGGAGCTGGAGGAGCGCGAGCGCCGCGAGTCCAAGAAGTTGGCGGACGAGGAGGCGCTGAGGCGGCTGCGGATGAGCGAGGAGCAGATCGAGCACCTGCAGAGGAGGCTGGCGGCCACCAAACAGGTGAGGGGGGCACACCTGGGGACACCTGGGCACACCTGGGCACACCTGGGCACACCTGGGCACGGCTGGGAGGGGATAAACAAAAAAAACCCCGTGAAATTTGGGTGAAAAATGAGGATTTTGGGGGTGAAAAATGTGGATTTTGGGGTTACCTGGGCACACCTGGGCCAGGTAAAATTGGGGTTAAAAGCATCAAAATTGGGATTATGGGCACTGAAACCACACCTGGGCACAGCTGGGCACACCTGGAGGGGGAAAAGGGCAAAAATTGGGAGAAAATTGGGAGAAAAATGGTGAAAATTGGGGAAAAATTGGGGGTAATCCATAGAGACAAGATGGCTGCCGCCAGTAGTTAGGAAAAGCCAAAGAGACAAGATGGCTGCCATGAGGTGATGCAATAATCCACAGAGACAAGATGGCCGCTGTGAGGTGATACAATAACCCAGAGAGACAAGATGGCCGCCATGAGGTAGTGTAATATCCCAAAGTGACAAGATGGCTGCCGTGAGGTGATGCAATAACCCACATAGACAAGATGGCTGCCATGAGGTGATGCAATAACCCACAGAGACAAGATGGCCGCTGTGAGGTGATGCAATAACCCACATAGACAAGATGGCCGCCATGAGGTGATACAATAACCCAGAGAAACAAGATGGCTGCCATGAAGTGATACAATAACCCACAGAGCCAAGAAGGCCACCATGTGGTGATACGATAACCCAGAGAAACAAGATGGCTGCCATGAAGTGATACAATAACCCAGACAAACAAGATGGCCGCCATCAGTGGGTGGGGCCAGAAAAAGGGATGTTAGGGAATGGGACAAGATGGCTGCCAGAAGGGAATGGGACAAGATGGCCGCAATGAAGTGATACAATAACCCAGAGAGACAAGATGGCCACCGTGATGCGATACAATAACTCACAAAGACAAGATGGCCGCCGTGAGGTGATGCAATAACCCACAGAGACAAGATGGCCGCCATGAGGTGATACAATAACCCAGAGAGACAAGATGGCTGCCATGAGGTGATGGAATAACCCAGAGAGACAAGATGGCCGCCATGAGGTGATACAATAACCCAGAGAGACAAGATGGCCGCCATGAGGTGATACAATAACCCAGAGAGACAAGATGGCCGCCATGAGGTGATGCAATAACCCAGAGAGACAAGATGGCTCCTGTGAGGTAGTGTAATATCCCAAAGCGACAAGATGGCTGCCATGAGGTGATACAATAACCCAGAGAGACAAGATGGCCGCCATGAGATGATACAATAACCCACAGAGACAACATGGCCGCCGTGAGGTGATGCAATAACCCACAGACACAAGATGGCTGCTGTGAGGTGATACAATAACCCACAAAGACAAGATGGCCGCCAGGAGGTGATACAATAACCCACAGAAACAAGATGGCCGCCATCAGTGGGTGGGGCCAGAAAAAGGGATGTTAGGGAATGGGACAAGATGGCTGCCAGAAGGGAATGGGACAAGATGGCCGCAATGAAGTGATACAATAACCTACAGAGACAAAATGGCCGCCGTGAGGTGATGCAATAACCCACAGACACAAGATGGCCGCCGTGAGGTGATACAATAACCCACAGACACAAGATGGCTGCCGTGAGGTGATGCAATAACCCAGAGAGACAAGATGGCTGCCGTGAGGTGATGTAATAATCCAGAGACACAAGATGGCCGCCATCAGTGGGTGGGGCCAGAAAAAGGGATGTTAGGGAATGGGACAAGATGGCTGCCAGAAGGGAATGAGACAAGATGGCTGCAATGAAGTGATACAATAACCCACAGAGACAAGATGGCCGCTGTGGGGTGATGCAATCACCCACAGAGACAAGATGGCCGCCGTGAGGTGATGCAATAATCCACAGAGACAAGATGGCCGCTGTGAGGTGATGCAATAACCCAGAGAGACAAGATGGCCGCCGTGAGGTGATACAATAACCCAGAGAGACAAGATGGCCACCGTGAGGTGATGCAATAACCCACAGAGACAAGATGGCCGCCGTGAGGTGATGCAATAACCCAGAGAAACAAGATGGCCGCCGTGATGCGATACAATAACCCACAAAGATAAGATGGCTGCCGTGAGGTGATGCAATAACCCACAGAGACAAGATGGCCGCCATGAGGTGATGCAATAACCCAGAGACACAAGATGGCCGCCGTGAGTGAATGGGACAAGATGGCTGCCATCGGGTGTGGATTAATGCATCACCTCACGGCAGCCATCTTGTCTCTGTGCGTTATTGCGTCGTCTCACAGCGGCCATCTTGTTTCGCTGGGTTGTTCTAATTACTGATGACGGCCATCTTGTCTCTCTGGGTTATTGAATCACCTCATGGCAGCCATCTTGCGTCTGTGGGTTATTGTATCACCTCACGGCGGCCATTTTGTCTCTGTGGGTTACTGTATCACCTCATGGCAGCCATCTTGTCCCATTCCCTTCTGGCAGCCATCTTGTCCCACTCCCTATTGGCAGCCATTTTTTGCCATTTCCTGTTGGCAGCCATCTTGTCTCATTCCCTAATGTCCCTTTTCTGGGCCTGCCTACTGACGGCGGCCATCTTGTTCCTACGTGCTATTGTATGACCCCATGGCAGCCATCTTATCTCTCTGGGTTGTTCTGTCTACTGATGGCGGCCATTTTGTGTTTGTGTAATATTGTATCAGCTCACGGCGGTCATCTTGTCTCTCTGGGTTATTGTATCACATCACGGCGGCCATCTTGTCTCTCTGGGTTATTGTATCACCTCACGGTGGCCATCTTGTCTCTGTGGATTATTGCATTACCTCACTGCGGCCATCTTGTGTCTCTGGTTTATTGTATCACCTCATGGCGGCCATCTTGTCTCTGTGGGTTATTGTATCACCTCATGGCGGCCATCTTGTCTCTGTGGGTTATTGTATCACCTCACACCAGCCGTCTTGTCTCTGTGGGTTGTTCGAATTACTGACAGCGGCCATCTTGTCTCTGTGGATTATTGCATCACCTCATGGCGGCCATCTTGTCTGTTTGGGTTATTGTATCACCTCATGATGGTCATTTTGTTTCTGTGGGTTGTTCGAATTACTGATGGCGGCCATTTTGCATCTATGGGTTATTGTATCACCTCACGGCGGCCATTTTGTCTCTGTGGGTTATTGTATCACCTCACGGTGGCCATCTTGTCTCTCTGGGTTATTTTATTTGGTGACGGCGGCCATCTTGTCTCTATAGGTTATTGCATCTGCTTACGGCAGCCATCTTGTTTATCTGGGTTGTTGTAGCTACTGACAGCGGCCATCTTGTCTTTATGTGCTATTGTATGACGTCATGGCAGCCATCTTGTTTCTCTGGGTTATTCTGTCTGCTCACAACAGCCATCTTGTCTCTCTGGGTTATTGTATCACTTCATGGCAGCCATCTTGTCTCTCTGGGTTATTGTATCACCTCACGGCAGCCATCTTGTCTCTGTGGGTTATTGTTTCACCTCATGGCGGCCATCTTGTCTGTTTGGGCTATTGTATCACCTCATGGGGGCCATCTTGTCTCTCTGGGTTGTTCTTATTATTGATGGTGGCCATCTTGTTTCTCTGGGTTATTGCATCACCTCATGGCAGCCATCTTGTGTCTCTGGGTTATTTTACTTGCTGCTGGCGGCCATCTTGTCTCTGTGGATTATTGCATCACCTCACGGTGGCCATCTTGTCTCTGTGGGTTATTTTACTTGCTGCTGGCGGCCATCTTGTCTCTGTGGATTATTGCATCACTTTACGGTGGCCATCTTGTCAATCTGGGTTATTTTACTTGCTGATGGCGGCCATCTTGTGTTTGTGGATTATTGTATCACCTCACGGCGGCCATCTTGTCTCTCTGGGTTATTTTATTTGCTGACGGCGACCATCTTGTGTCCCCAGGAGGAGGAGGCGCTGCTGTCGGAGATGGACGTGACGGGCCAGGCCTTCGAGGACATGCAGGAGCAGAACCTGCGGCTGCTGCAGCAGCTGCGCGAGAAGGACGACGCCAACTTCAAGCTGATGTCGGAGCGCATCAAAGCCAACCAGATCCACAAGCTGCTGCGCGAGGAGAAGGACGAGCTGGCCGAGCAGGTGCTGGCCCTCAAAGCCCAGGTGAGCCTCAAAAAGGTCGCTATTTAATCATTAATAATAATTAATTAAGTTTTAATAACTATTAATAATGATTTATTAGTTGCTAATAGGGTTTATTAGGTGCCTAATAGGCGTCAATGAGGGCCGAGGAGGTGCTGGCCCTCAAGGCCCAGGTGAGCCTCAAAAAGGTCATTATTTAATTATTAACTATAATTAAGTTTTAATAACTATTAATAACAATTTATTAGTTATTAATAGGGTTTATTAGGTGCTTAATAGCCGTCAATGAGGGCCGAGCAGGTGCTGGCCCTCAAGGCCCAGGTGAGCTTCAAAAAGGTCGTTATTTTATTATTAATAATAATTAATTAAGTTTTAATAACTATTAATAGCGATTTATTAGTTACTAATAGGGTTTATTAGGTGCCTAATAGCCATCAATGAAGGCCGAGCAGGTGCTGGCCCTCAAGGCCCAGGTGAGCCTCATAAAGGTCGTTATTCAATTATTAATAATAATTAGTCAAGTTTTAATAACTATTAATAACAATTTATTAGTTACTAATAGGGTTTATTAGGTGCCTAATAGCCGTCAATGAGGGCCGAGGAGGTGCTGGCCCTCAAGGCCCAGGTGAGCCTCAAGAAGGTCGTTATTTAATTATTAATAATAATTAGTTAAGTTTTAATAACTATTAATAATGATTTATTAGTTACTAAGAGGGCTTATTAGGTGCCTAATAGCCATCAATGAAGGCCGAGGAGGTGCTGGCCCTCAAGGCCCAGGTGAGGCACCGAGAAGGTCGTTAATTAATCATTAATAATAATTAATAAAGTTTTAATAACTATTTATAGTGATTTATTAGTTATTAATAGGGTTCATTAGCAGCTATTTCAGCTATTAATGCCCTGGTTTTGTTAATTATTAATTAAATATTAATCAATTAATGACCTGTGCAGGTGGAGGTACAGCTGCAGGTGGTGCAGGAACCCAAAATGACCAATCAGGCCTTCATTAGCTCAGATAACTGACTAATAATCCTCTAATTTTGGCTAATAATGCTCTAATTTTAGGTATTAGGAAGCCCGTTTCATTAATTATTAATTAACTACTAACTAATTAATGCTTCTTGCAGGTGGAGGCGCAGCTGCAGGTGGAGCAGGAACCCAAAATGACCAATCAGGCCCTCATTAGCTCTAATAATCGGCTAATAATCCCCTAATTTCACCTAGAATCACAGTTATTTCAGCTATTAGCAAGTAATTTTGCTAATTAATTAGTAATTATTAACTAATATTAGTTCCTGCAGGGAGAGGCGCAGCTGCAGGTGGAGCAGGAGCCCAAAATGACCAATCAGGCCTTCATTAGCTCTAATAATCGGCTAATAATCCCCTAATTTCACCTAGAACCGCCGGGTTTTTTGCTATTAGCGTCCCGATTTCGCTAATTATTAATTAATTACTAACTAATTAACGGTTCCTGCAGGTGGAGGCGCAGCTGCAGGTGGAGCAGAAACCGAAAATGACCAATCAGGCGTTCATTAGCTCTAATAACCGGCTAATAATCCCCTAATTTCACCTAGAATCACAGTTTTTTCAGCTATTAGCAAGTTAATTTCGCTGATTATTAATTAATTATTCACTAATGAGTGGTTCCTGCAGGTGGAGGCGCAGCTGCAGGTGGTGCAGGAACCCAAAATGACCAATCAGGCCTTCATTAGCTCTAATAATCGGCTAATAATCCCCTAATTTCACCTAGAATCGCCGTTTTTTTTTGCTATTAACGTCCCGATTTTGCTAATTATTAATTAATTACTGACTAATTAATGGTTTTGGCAGGTGGAGGCGCAGCTGCAGGTGGTGCAGAAGCTGGAGGAGAAGGAGCGGGGCCTGCAGAGCGCCCTGGGGGCCGTGGAGAAGGAGCTGAGCCTGCGCTCGCAGGCCCTGGAGCTGCACAAGAGGAAGGTGAGGGGGGGACAGGTGTGTGCCAGGTGTGCCCAGGTGTGCCCAGGTGTGCCCAGGTGTGCCCAGGTGTGCCCAGGTGTGCCCAGGTGTGTCACAGGTACCCCCAGGTGTGTCCCAGGTGTGTGCCCAGGTGTGTGCCAGGTGTGCCCAGGTGTGGCCCAGGTGCATCCCAGGTGTGTCACAGGTGTGTCCCAGGTGTGCCCAGGTGTATCCCAGCTGTAACCAAGGTGCCCCCAGTTTGCCCAGGTGTATCTCAGGTGTATCTCAATGGATCCCAGGTGTGTCCCAGGTGTATCTCAGGTAATTCAGGTGTGCCCAGGTGTGTCTCAGGTGTACCCAGGTGTATCCCAGGTGCGTTTAGGTGTAACCCAGGTGTATCTCAGGTGTGTCCTAGCTTATCTCAGGGAACCCAGGTGTACCCAGGTGTATCCCAGGTGTATCTCAGGTGTGCCCAGGTGTCTCAGGTAATTCAGGTGTATCTCAGGTGTGTTTTAGGCGTAACCCAGGTGTACCCAAGTGTGCCCAGGTGTATCCCAGGTATCTCAGGTGTCTCAGGTGTATGTCAATGGATCCCAGGTGTACCCAGGTGTGCCCAGGTGTGTCTCAGCTGTATCCCAGGTGTATCCCAGGTGTACCCAGGTGTGCCCAGGTGTGCCCAGGTGCCCTCAGGTGTATCCCAGGTGTGTCCCAGGTGTATCTTAGATGTATCCCAGGTGTCTCAGGTGTATCCCAATGGATCTCAGGTGTATCCCAGGTGTACTCAGCTGTGCCCAGGTGTATCCCAGATGTATCCCACGTGTCTCAGGTGTATCCCAGGTGTACCCAGGTGTATCCCAGGTGTATCCCAGGTGCCCTCAGGTGTAACCCAGGTGTATCTCCAGGCAGTAGAAGCCGCCCAGCTGGCCGAGGATCTCCGTGCGCAGGGCGAGCACGTGCAGGCGCGGCTCCGGGAGCTCCAGGTGTGCCCAGGTGTGCCCAGGTGTGCCCAGGTGTATGTCAGGGATATCCCAATGGATCTTAGCTGGACTCAGGTGTATTTCAGGTGTACCTAGGTGTGTCACAGGGGTGTCTCAGGTGTAACTCAGGTGTATTTCAGGTAATCCAGGTGTATCCCAGGTGTATCCCAATGGATCTCAGGTGTATCCCAGGTGTGCCCAGGTGTGTCACAGGTGTGACACAGGTGTGCCCAGGTATGTCCCAGGTGTGCCCAGGTACCCCCAGATGTGTGCCCAGGTGTGTCCCAGGTATGTCAGGTGTAACTCAGGTGTAGTGCAGGTATCCCAGGTGTATCCCAGGTGTGTCCCAGGTGTCTCAGGTGTATCCCAGGGGTGGCCAGGTGTGCCCAGATATATGTCAGGTATAGCTCAATGGATCTTAACTGCACCCAGGTGTATCCCAGGTGGATCTCAGGTGTATCTCAGGTGGATCTGGGTGGGTCTCAGATGGATTTTAGGTGTCACAGGTGCGCCCAGGTGTATCCCAGGTGTTCCCAGGTGTGTCCCAGGTGTATCACAGGTGTGTCCAGGTGTACCCAGGTATATCCCAGGTATGTCACAGGTAATTCAGGTGTATCTCAGGTGGGTTTAGGTGTATCCCAGGTGTAACCCGGGTGTGTCCCAGGTGTGCCCAGGTGTATGTCAGGTGTATCCCAATGGATCTCAGGTGTGTCCCAGGTATGCCCAGGTGTCTCAGGTGTATCCTAGGTGTACTCAGGTGTATCCCAGATGTATCCCAGGTGTGTCCCAGGTGTGTCCCAGGTATGTCAGGTGTATCTCAGGTGGGTTTAGGTGTAACCCAGGTGTACCCAGGTGTATCCCAGGTGTATCTCAGGTGTGCCCAGCTGTAACCAAGGTGCCCCCAGGTGTGCCCAGGTATATTTCAGGTGTATCTCAGGTGTGCCCAAGTGTGCCCAGGTGTACCCAGGTGTATCTCAGGTATCCCAGGTGTGCTCAGGTGTATCACAGGTGTGTCCCTGTCCCCAGGCCGTCGAGGCCGCCCAGCTGGCCGAGGATCTGCGTGCGCAGGGCGAGCACGTGCAGGCGCGGCTCCGGGAGCTCCAGGTGTGCGCGGCCGAGAACCGAGCGGCCAAGGACAAGGAGTCGCTGAGCCTCAAGAGGGCCCAGGTGAGCGAGAACCCAAAATTTTGGGACGTTTTGGGACATTTTGGGAATTTTGTGGGGGTTTTTTTATTATTTTGGGGAATTTTTGGGATCTTTTTTGTGAATTTTTGTGAATTTTTGGGACCATTTTTGTGAATTTTGGGGTCATTTTTGGGGCATTCTTGGGACAATTCCTGGAAATTTTTCGGGCATTTTTAGAATCGTTTTTGGGGCATTTTTGGGACCATTTTTGGGATATTTTGGGGAGCTTTTTGGGACATTTTTGGGAAATCTTGTGAATTTTTGGGACCGTTTTTTTGGGACTGTTTTTGGGACTATTTTGGGGATATTTTTGGGAGCTGTTTTCGGATTGTTTCTAATTTTTTTGTGTTTTTTGGGGAATTTTTGGGAGATTTTTGGGAATTTTTGGGTCCATCTTTGGGTGGTTTTTTGGTGAATTTTTGGGATATTTTTGGGACCATTTTTGGGACTGTTTTTGGTTGAATTTTCTGGAAATTTTTGGGACCATATTTGGGAATTTTTGGGGTCATTTTGAGGCATTTTGGGTGGTTTTTTTGGGACCATTTTTGGGTGGTTTTTTTGCGAATTTTTGGGACCATTTCTGGGAATTTTTGGGGCATTTTTAGGACGATTTCTGGGAATTTTGGGGGCATTTTTGGGATATTTTTGGGACCATTTTTGAGTGGATTTTTGGGACCATTTTTGGGACCATTTTTGGGAAATTTCGTGAATTTTTGGGGCCGGTTTTGGGACCATTTTGGGGAAATTTTTGGGACCAATTTTGGGACCGTTTTTGGATTGTTTGTAATATTTTTTTAGTGAATTTCTGGAAATTTTTGGGAGATTTTTGGGACCATTTTTATGATATTTTTGGGAATTTTTGGGGCCATTTTTGGTGAATTTTTGGGGCCATCTTTGGGTGGTTTTTTGGTGAATTTTTGGGATATTTTTGGGACCATTTTTGGAGATTTTTGGGACATTTTTGGGACCTTTTTTTGGGTGTTTTTTTGGGAATTTTGGTCAATCCTGTCCCCCCCAATCTCAGGAGGAGCTGTCGCGGCTGCGCCGGAAGCTGGAGAAGCAGCGCAAGGTCGAGGTTTACGCCGACGCCGACCAGATCCTGCAGGAGGAGATCAAGGAGTACCGGGTGAGCCTCACCGGACCTTCCGGAACCTTCCGGGACCTTCTGGGACCTTCCGGAACCTTCCGGGACCTTCTGGGACCTTCCAGAACTTTCTGGGAGCTTCTGGGGCCTCCTGGGACCTCAAGGAACCTTGAGGAACCTTGGGTGGAACTTCTGGGACCTCAAGGAACCTTGAGGAACCTTCCGGGACCTTCCAGAACTTTCTGGGAGCTTCTGGGACCTCGAGGAACTTTGAGGAACCTTCAGGGACCTTCCAGAATTTTCTGGGGTCTCCTGGAACCTTGAGGAACCTTGGCTGGAGCTCTGGGATCTCCCAGAACCTTCTGAGACCTCAAGGAACCTTGAGGAACCTTCTGGGACCTTCCAGAACTTTCTGGGACATTTTGGGATCTCCTGGAACCTTGAGGAACCTTGGGTGGAGCTTCTGGGATCTCCCAGAACCTTCTGGGACCTCAAGGAACCTTAAGGAACCTTCTGGGACCTTCCAGAACTTTCTGGGAGCTTCTGGGACCTCGAGGAACCTTGAGGAACGTTGGGTGGAGCTCTGGGATCTCCCAGAACCTTCTGGGATCTCAAGGAACCTTGAGGAACCTTCTGGGACCTTGGGTGGAGCTCTGGGATCTCCCAAAACCTTCTGAGACCTCAAGGAACCTTGAGGAACCTTCCGGGACCTTCCAGAACTTTCTGGGGTCTCCTGGGACCTCGAGGAACCTTGAGGAACCTTCTGGGAGCTTCTGGGACCTCGAGGAACCTTGAGGAACCTTGGCTGGAGCTTCCAGAACCTTGAGGAACCTTGGCTGGAGCTCTGGGATCTTCCAGAACTTTCTGGGGTCTCCTGGGACCTCGAGGAACCTTGAGGAACCTTGGGTGAAGCTTCCAGGACCTTGAGGAACTTTGGAGAGCTTTGGTTGACACTTGGTTGACATTGGGTGGTTTCAGTTGACCTTCAGTGACCTTGGTTGACCATTGATGACCCTTAACGATCTTTAATTGCTTTCATTGATCTTCATTGATCTTGGTTGACCATTGATGGCCTTCAATTACTTTGGTTGACCTTGGTTGACCGTTGATGAGCTCTCATGGCTTTGGTTGACCATTCATGACCATTATTGACCTTGGTTAACCCTTGATGACATCTCATGACCTTGGTTGACCTTGGTTGACCATTGGTGATCTCCCATGGCCTTGGTCAACCTTTAATGATCTTGGTTGACCATTGGTGACCTTCAGTGACCTTGCTTGACCATTGATGATCTCTCATGTTCTTGGTTGACCATTAATGGCCTTTAATGACCTTGGTTGATGATTAATGATCTTCAATGACTTTGGGTGACCATTGATGACCATTAATGATCTTCAGTAATCTTGGTTGACCCATGGATGACCTTGGTTGACCATCAACGATCTTGGTTGACCATTAATGACCATTGATGGCCTTGGTTGACCATTGATGTTCTCTCATGACTTTGGTTGACCATTAATGACCTTTAATGACCTTGGTTGACCATTGATGACCTTGGTTGACCATTGATGACCTTGGTTGACCTTGGTTGACCATTATTGACCATTGATGGCATTGGTTGACCATTAATGACCATTGATGCTCTCGGTTGACCATTGATGGCCTTGGTTGACCATTGATGTTCTCTCATGACTTTGGTTGACCATTAATGACCTTTAATGACCTTGGTTGACCATTAATGACCTTTAATTACCTTGGTTGACCTCTAATGGCTTTGGTTGACCATTCATGGTCTCCAGTGACCTCGGTTGACTATTAATGATTTTGGTTGACCATTGATGACCTTCAGTGACCTTGGTTGACCATTGACGACCTTGGTTGACCCATAACGATCTTTAAGGACCTTGGTTGACCATTAACGACCATTGATGCTCTCGGTTGACCATTGATGGCCTTGGTTGACCATTAACGACCATTGATGCTCTTGGATGACCATTGATGATCTTGGTTGACCTTGATTGACCTTGGTTGACCATTTAATGTTCTCTCATTACTTTGGTTGACCATTAATGACCATTGATGGTCTGGGTTGACCATTGATGACCTTGTTTGACCATTGATGACCTTTAATGACCTTGGTTGACCATTGATAACTTTGGTTGACCCATAACGATCTTTAATGACCTTGGTTGACCATTAACGACCATTGATGATCTTGGTTGACCTTGATTGACCTTGGTTGACCATTGATGACCATTGATGACCTTGGTTGACCTTTAATGATGTTGGTTGATCATTGATGACCTTTAATGACCTTGGTTGAACATTTATGGTCTCCAATGACCTCGGTTGACTATTACTGATCTTGGTTGAACATTGATGACCTTCAATGACCTTGGTTGACCATTGATGACCTTGGTTGACCATTAATGACCTTTAATTGCTTTCATTGACCATTAATGACCATTGACGGCTTTGGTTGACCATCGATGACCATTAATGACCTTGGTTGACCATTGATAACTTTGGTTGACCCATAACAATCTTTGATGGCCTTGGTTGACCATTAACGACCATTGATGGCCTTGGTTGACCATTGATGTTCTCTCATGACTTTGGTTGACCATTAATGACCATTGATGGCCTTGGTTGACCATTGATGCTCTTGGTTGACCTTGATTGACCTTGGTTGACCATTAATGACCTTTAATGACCTTGGTTGACTATTGATGGCCTTGGTTGACCATTAATGACCTGAAATGACCTGAAATGACCTTGGTTGACCATTAATGACCTTTAATTACCTTGGTTGACCTTTAATGACCTTCACTGACTGTTAATGACCCTTAATGACCTTGGTTGACCATTGATGACTTTTATTGATCTTGGTTGACCATTGGTGACCTCCCATGACCTTGGTTGGCCATTAATGATCTTTAAGGATCTTGGTTGACCATTGATGATCTCTCATGTTCTTGGTTGGCCTTTAACGATCTCTAATTACTCTCATTGACCTTTAATGATCTTGGTTGACCATTGATGACCTTTAATGACCTCTAATGATCTTGATTTACCATTAACAACCCTTAATGACCTTGGTTGACCACTAATGACCTTCAACGACCTTGACTGACCATTCATGACCTTCAACGTCCGTCTGTCCTCTCCTGGCAGGCCCGCCTGACGTGCCCGTGCTGCAACGCGCGCAAGAAGGACGCGGTGCTGACCAAGTGCTTCCACGTCTTCTGCTTCGAGTGCGTCAAGAGCCGCTACGACACGCGCCAGAGGAAGTGCCCCAAGTGCAACGCCGCCTTCGGCGCCCACGACTTCCACCGCGTCTACATCAGCTGAGCTTCTGGGCGCCTCCTGGTGGTCACCGTGGTCACCTGTGGTCACCTGTGGTCATTCTTGGTGACCTTTGAGCATTTATGGTCACCCAGTGTCCGTAATTTGGGGATCAGGGCCACCAGGGATCATCCATGGTCATCCAATGTCCATCCTTGGTGACCAATGACCATCCATGGTCACTTATGGTCATTTATGGTCATTCTTGGTGACCAATGACCACCAATGATCACCCATGGTCATCCAATGTCCATCCTTGGTGACCAATGACCATTAATGGTCATCCAATGTCCATCCTTTGATGACCAATGACCATCTATGGTCGTTTATGGTCATTTATGGTCATTCTTGGTGACCGTGGCCACCCATGGTCATCCATGGTCATCCAGGGTCCATCTTTGGTGACCAATGACCATTAATGGTCATCCAATGTCCATCCTTGGTGACCAATGACCATTAATGGTCATCCAATGTCCATCCTTTGATGACCAATGACCATCTATGGTCGTTTATGGTCATTTATGGTCATTCTTGGTGACCGTGGCCACCCATGGTCATCCATGGTCATCCAGGGTCCATCTTTGGTGACCAATGACCATTAATGGTCATCCAATGTCCATCCATGGTGACCCTGGCCACCAATGATCACCCATGGTCATCTGTGGTCACCTGTGGTCATTTATGGTCATTCTTGGCGACCAATGACCATCCATGGTCATCCAGTGTCCATCTTTGGAGACCAATGACCATCCATGGTCATTTCTGTCCATCTTTGGTGACCACGGCCACCAATGACCATCCATGGTCATTTATGGTCATTCTTGGTGACCACGCCCACCAGTGACCATTTATGGTCATCTCTGCCCATCATTTGGTGACCACACCCACCAATGACCATCCATGGTCATCCAACGTCCATCATTGGTGACCAATGACCACCTGTGGTCTCTTGTGGTCATTTATGGTCATTCTTGGTGACCACGGCCACCAATGACCATCCATGGTCATCCAGTGTCCATCTTTGGTGACCAAGGACCACCAATGACCACCCATGGTCATCCAGTGTCCATCTTTGGCGACCAATGACCACCCATGGTCATCCAGTGTCCATCCTTGGTGACCAATGACCATCCATGGTCATCTCTGTCTATCCTTGGTGACCGTGGCCACCAATGACCACCCCATGGTCATCCAGTGTCCATCTTTGGTGACCAATGACCATCCATGGTCATCTATGGTCATTTATGGTCATTCTTGGTGACCAATGACCATCCATGGTCACCCAGTGTCCGTAATTTGGTGACCAAGGCCACCAGTGATCACTCATGGTCATCCGATGTCCATCATTTGGTGGCCACGCCCACCAATGACCATTTATGGTCATTCCTGGTGACCACGCCCACCAATGACCACCCATGGTCATCCAATGTCCATCATTTGGTGGCCACGCCCACCAATGACCATTTATGGTGACCATGCCCACCAATGACCATTTATGGTCATCCTTTGGTGACCACGCCCACCAATGACCACCTATGGTCATCCAATGTCCATCATTTACTGACCACGCCCCCCAATGACCATTTATGGTCATTCTTGGTGGCCACGCCCACCAATGACCATTTATGGTCATCCACTGTCCATCATTTGATGGCCACGCCCACCAATGACCATTTATGGTCATTCTCTGTGACCACGCCCACCAATGACCACCCCTGACCCCCTTTGGCCCCTCCCCCTTTTGGCCCCTCCCCCTTTTCCACCCTTGGCCCCACCCCCTTTGTTCCCTTTTCCTCTCTCAGCCAATAAAATCGCTCGGAGCCGTTGCCGTGGAGACCGTGTGGTCTGTGGGGGGCGGGGCCGGGCAGGGGTCACTGGGGGGTCACTCTGGGGTGGTTTTGGGGCCATTTTGGGGCATTTTAAGGCATTTTTTTTGCAATTTTTGGGGCATTTTGGGTCAGGGGTCACTCAGGGGTCATGTTGTGGCTGTTTTGGGGCCATTTTTTTGCCATTTTGGGACATTTTTGGGCCATTTTGGGGCCATTTTTGGCCATTTTGGGGGCATTTTAGGGCATTTTTGGGGCCAATTTTGGGGTATTTTTTGGCCAGTTTTGGGGCATTTTGGGTCAGGGGTCACTCCGGGTCACTCTGGGGTCATTTTGGGGCCATTTCGGAGCATTTTGGGGCCATTTTTAGGGCATTTTTGGGGATATTTTGGCAATTTTTGGGCCATTTTGGGTCAGGGGTCACTCTGGGGTCATTTTTGGGCTATTTTGGAGCATTTTGGGGCATTTTGGGGGCATTTTTGGGGCATTTTTTGGCCATTTTGGGTCAGGGATCATTCAGGGTCACTTGGGGTCACTCTGGGGCATTTTGGGGCCATTTTGGGTCATTTTGGGGCCATTTTTGGGGCTTTTTTTGGCAATTTTTGGCCATTTTGGGTCAGGAGTCACTCTGGGGTTACTTTGGGGTCATTTTGGGCCATTTTTGGACAATTTTGGGGCCAATTTTGGAGCATTTTGGGACCATTTTGGGGGCATTTTTGGAGCGCATTTTGGGGCATTTTTGGGGCCAATTTTGGGGCATTTTTTTGCAATTTTTGGGGCATTTTGGGTCAGGGGTCACTCTGGGGCCATTTTGGGCCATTTTTGGGCCATTTTTTTACCCATTTTGGGGCATTTTGGAGCATTTAGGGGCCATTTTTGGGGCCATTTTTGGGGCATTTTTTGGGCCATTTTTGGGCCATTTTGGGTCGGGGTCACTCAGGGTCGTCCTGAGGTCACTTGGGGTCATTCTGGGGTCATTTTGGGGCTCCTGGGGTCACTCGGGATCCCACTTCGGGGCCATTTGGTGGCATCGCGGGGAAAATCGTGGAATTCGGGAATTTTCGGGGTGCAGGGGGGGATTTAAAGGGAATTTCCACCACGGAGGACCCAAAAACCCCAAAAATCCGGGCGGAAAGTTCGAGATTTGGGGAATTTCGGGTTGGATTTGAATGAATTTCGAGGTTTGGCGGTGAATTTTGGCGGTTTCGGGGTGAATTTTGAGGTTTTTTTGGGTCATTTCGCGGCGTTACCATCGAGTCGCGGAGGCCTCGCGGCCAGAGCGGCTCCGGCGTGACCATAGAGAGGAGAAAGGGGGCGTGGCCAGAGGGGCGCCTTCCGTTCCCATGGAAACAGCGGAAGCAGGAAGTGCCCAGACCGGAAGTGCCCATGGAGCCGCCGCAGGGTAACGGGGGAAAGGGGGAGGGAGGCCCCAAAATGCCCCCAAAATCGCCCCAAAATGCCCCAAAATCGCCCGAAAATGCCCCAAAATCGCCCAAAATCGGCATCGAGACCCCAAAATTCGGATTCGGCGGCCCAAAATGATCGGAAATCGACCCCGAGAGCTCCAAAATCGCCGCGAATTCGCCCAAAATCGGTCCCGAAAATGCCAAATTTCCCCGAAAATCCAGAAAAAATCCAATTTTTTTGCCAAATTTCCCCCAATTTTTTCCCCAAAATTTCCCAATTTTTCCCCATTTTTTTTCCTCAAATTCTCCCCAAATTTTCCTCCAAATTTCCACAAATTTTCTCCAATCTTTTCCCCAATTTTTTCCCCAATATTTCCCAAATTTTCCCCAATTTTCCCCCAATTTTGCCCCAAATTTTCCCCATTTTTTCACCAAATTTTCCCCAATTTTTTCCCCAAATTTTCCCCAATTTTTTCCCCAATTTTCCCCAAATTTTTTTCCCAAAATTTCCCAAATTTTTTCCCCAATTTTCCCCAATTTTTTCCCCAGAATTTCCCAAATTTTTTCCTCAGATTTTCCCCAAATTTCTCCAATTTTTTCCCCAAATTTTCCCCAAATTTTCCCCAAAATTTCCCCTCAAATTTTCCCCAAATTTCCCCTCAAATTTTCCCCAAATTTTTCCAAATTTTTTCCCCAAATTTCCCAAACTTTTCTCAAATTTTCCCCAAATTTTTCCCAAATTTCCCCCAAAATTTCCCCTCAAATTTTCCCCCAAATCTTCCCCAATTTTTCCCCCAAAATTTCCCCTCAAATTTTCCCCAAATTTCCCCCAAAATTTCCCAAATTTTCCCCAAATTTCCCCCAAAATTTCCCCTCAAATTTTCCCCAAATTTTCCTCAAATTTTCCCCAAATTTTTCCCCAAATTTTCCCCAAATTTTTCCAAATTTTTTTCCCAAAATTTCCCGAATTTCTCCCAAATTTCTCCCAAATTTTCCAGCGCCGCTTTGGTGCCGCAGTTTTTGGGGTTCCCAGGAGGTTTCTCGGATCCGGGGGGACCCTCGGGAGAGGCTCCGCAGAGCGGCCACGGTGAGAACCTTCCGGAACATTCCGGGAAAAATTCCAGAAAATTCGGGAATTTTGGGAATTTCTGGGGGAAATTTGGGAATTTTGGACAAAATTTGGGAATTTTTGGGCTGATTTTGGGGGGAATACATTGAATTTTGGGGGATTTATTTGGAATTTTGGGGGGATTTTGAAGAAAAATTTGGGGATTTTGGGGGGAATTTTTAGGGGAATTTTGGGGGGAATTTTTTTGGAATTTTTTAGGGAATTTTTGTGGGGATTTTTCAGGGATTTTTGGGGGGATTTTTTGGGGATTTTTGGGGGATTTTTGGGAATTTTTGGGGATGTTTTGGGGATTTTTTGGGGATTTTGGGGGATTTTGGGGGTTTTTTTGGGAAATTTGGGGGGATTTTTGGGGAAATTTTTTGGGGAATTTTTGGGGGATTTTTCAGTGATTTTTGGGGAATTTTTTGGGGATTTTGGGGGAATTTGGGGGGAATTTTTTGGGGATTTTTTTTGGAATATTTTGGGGATTTTGGGGGAATTTTTGGGGAATTTTTGGGAAGTTTTTGGGAATTTTGAGGGGGAAATTTTCAGGAATTCCCTTTCCCCTCCCCCGCTCACGTTTTCCTCTCTTTTCCCCCCAAATTTTCCGGGAATTTTTGGTTGGGGAATTTTTGGGGAATTTTTTGGGAATTCCCAGCGGCTGCTGCTCCCCCAGGGCTTCCCCGACAGCGTCAGCCCCGACTACGGCGCCTACCAGGGCTGGGACGGGCTGCAGGTACTGGGGATACTGGTTTATACTGGTTTATACTGGTTTATACTGATTTATACTGGTTTGGACTGGTTTGGACTGGTTTAGACTGGTTTGGACTGGGTTGTACTGGGAATGGACTGGGAGGGACTGGGAGGGACTGGGTTATACTGGTTTGTACTGGTTTATACTGGTTTGGACTGGTTTGGACTGGTTTGGACTGGGTTATACTGGTTTGGACCGGTTTGGACTGGTTTGGACTGGTTTGGACTGGTTTGGACTGGTTTATACTGGTTTGGACTGGTTTGGACTGGTTTGGACTGGTTTATACTGGTTTGGACTGGTTTGGACTGGTTTGGACTGGGAATGGACTGGTTTGTACTGGTTTGTACTGGGTTATACTGGGTTATACTGGGTTATACTGGTTTATACTGGGAATGGACTGGTTTATACTGGGAATTGACTGGGACGGGTTGCAGGTACTGGTTTGTACTGGTTTATACTGGTTTGGACTGGTTTGGACTGGTTTGCACTGGGTTATACTGGTTTATACTGGTCTGAACTGGTTTGGACTGGTTTGTACTGGTTTATACTGGTTTGTACTGGGAATGGACTGGGAGGGACTGGGAGGGACTGGGACGGGCTGCGGGTACTGGGGATACTGGTTTATACTGGTTTGGACTGGTTTATACTGGTTTGGACTGGTTTGGACTGGTTGGTACTGGGTTATACTGGTTTATACTGGGAATGGACTGGTTTATACTGGGAATTGACTGGGACGGGTTGCAGGTACTGGTTTGTACTGGTTTATACTGGTTTGTACTGGGAGGGACTGGTTTGGACTGGTTTGGACTGGGTTATACTGGTTTGGACTGGTTTATACTGGTTTGGACTGGTTTGTACTGGTTTATACTGGTTTATACTGGTTTGTACTGGTTTCTATCGATTTCTATGGATTTTTATGGGGTTTTTTTTGGTCCATACTGGTCCATACTGGTCCATACTGGTCCATACTGGTTTATACTGGTTTCTATGGATTTTTATGGATTTTGACGGGGTTTTTTTGGTTTATACTGGTTTATACTGGTCCATACTGGTCCATACTGGTTTTCTATGGATTTTGATGGATTTTGGCGGGGTTTTTTTGGTTTATACTGGTCCATACTGGTCCATACTGGTCCATACTGGTCCATACTGGTCCATACTGGTTTCAGGCCCTCTGCTCCTCGCTCTGTTCCTCTCTCTCCGCCCGGGCCGTGCTCGAGGCCATCGGGGTCGGCGACGGCTCCGCCTCGGTCACCGGGGCCGCCCTGACCTGGCTCATCCGAGGTGGGGACTCCCCAAAAATTCCCAAAAATTCCCCAAAAAATTCCCGAAAATTGCCCCAAAAATTCCCGAAAATTGCCCCAAAAAATTCCCGAAAATTGCCCCAAAAAATGCCCGAAAATTCCCAAAAAAATTCCCGAAAATTGCCCCAAAAATTCCCAAAAAAATTCCCCCAAAATTCCCAAAAATTCCACAAAAATTTCCCCCAAAGCTCCCAAAAAATTCCCCCCAAATTCCCAAAAATTTCCCCAAAAATTCCCCCCAAAATTCCCAAGACTTTCCCAAAAATCCCCCCCCAAAATTCCCAAAAAATCCCCAAAAAATTCCCCGAAAAATTCCCCCAAAATTCCCCCAAAAATTCCCCCAAAAATTTCCCCCAAAATTCCCAAAAATTCCCCCCAAAAATTCCCCCCAAAATTCCCCAAAAATTCCCCAAAAATTCCCAAAAAATTCCCCAAAATTTCCCCCAAAATCCCAAAAAAATTCCACAAAAAATTCCCCCAAAATTCCCCAAAATTTTCCCCCCCAAATTCCCCCAAAATTCCCAAAAAATTCCACAAAAATTCCCACCAAAATTCCCAAAAATTTCCCCCAAAATTCCCCCAAAAATTCCCCAAAAAATTCCCCAAAAATTTCCCCCCAAAAATTCCCCAAAAATTCCCCCCAAAATTCCCCCAAAATTCCCAAAAATTTCCCCCAAAATCCCCAAAAAATTCCACAAAAATTCCCCCAAAATTCCCAAAACTTTTCCCCAAAAATTCCCCCCAAAAATTCCCAAAAATTTCCCCCAAAATCCCCAAAAAATTCCACAAAAAATTCCCCCAAAATTCCCAAAACTTTTCCCAAAAATTCCCCCAAAAAATTCCCCCAAAAATTCCCCAAAAAATTCCCCCCAAAAATTTCCCTAAAATTTCCCCCCAAATTCCCCAAAAATTCCCCAAAAAATTCCCCCAAAAATTTCCCCTAAAATTTCCCCCCCAAATTCCCAAAAAATTCCCAAATTTCCCCAAATTTCCCGGAATTCCACCCCAAAATTCCCAAAAGTTCCCAAAAATTCCCAAAAGTTCCCAAAATTCCCAAAAGTTCCCAAAATTCCCCCCAAAATTCCCGGAATTCCCGGAATTCCCCGTTTGTTCCCTCAGACGGGGGTCGGGATCGTGACCAGGATCGGCTTCGTGTGGCTGCAGGGGTGAGACTGGTTTATACTGGTTTATACTGGTTTATACTGGTTTATACTGGGAGGGAACTGGGACAAACTGGGGGGGGACTGGGAATGAACTGGGAGGGACTGGGACAAACTGGGATACACTGGGAATGAACTGGGATGAACTGGGAATGAACTGGGAATGAACTGGGAGGGACTGGGAGGGGATTGGGAATGAACTGGGAGGGAACTGGGACGAACTGGGAGGGAACTGGGACGAAGCGGGTGGGAACTGGGAGGGACTGGGAAGGACTTGGATTGACTGGTTTGTACTGGTTTATACTGGGATGGACTGGGAGGGACTGGTTTGGACTGGTTTATACTGGGATACACTGGGAATGGACTGGGAGGGAACTGGGATGAACTGGGATGGACTGGGAGAGGAGTGGGAGGGAACTGGGAGGGGACTGGGACGAACTGGGATGTCACTGGTCCATACTGGGAGGGGATTGGGAATGAACTGGGAGGGAACTGGTTTATACTGGGAGGGACTGGGAGAGGATTGGGAATGAACTGGGAGGGACTGGGATAAACTGGGATGTCACTGGTCCATACTGGGAGGGAAGTGGGACAAACTGGGATAAACTGGGAGGGAACTGGGAGCACTGGGAGGCCCCTGCTGGTTTATACTGGTCCATACTGGTTTATACTGGTCCATACTGGTCTATACTGGTCCATACTGGTCCTTACTGGTCTATACTGGTCCATACTGGTCAATACTGGTTTTTACTGGTCCTTACTGGTCCATATTGGGTCCATACTGGTCCATACTGGTCCATACTGGTTTATACTGGTCCATACTGGTTTATACTGGTCCATACTGGTCAATACTGGTTTTTACTGGTCCATACTGGTCCATACTGATCCTTACTGGTCCATACTGGTCCTTACTGGTTTATACTGGTCCATACTGGTCAATACTGGTCAATACTGGTTTTATACTGGTCAATACTGGTCTATACTGGTCCATACTGGTCCATACTGGTCCATACTGATCCATACTGGTCCATACTGGTCCTTACTGGTCCATACTGGTCCATACTGGTCTATACTGGTCCATACTGGTCCATACTGGTCCATACTGGTCCTTACTGGTTTCCCTCCCCCAGGAGCCACCTGGACTGCGAGGCCAAGCAATGGCGGTGAGGCCCCGCCCCTTTTCCCACACATGGCCACGCCCACCTAAACCCCGCCCCCCCCTTTTACCATATATGGCACTGCTTCTAAGCCACGCCCCCTTTCCATATATGGTATAAGGTTTTTATCCTTAAGCCCCGCCCCTTCCTTGCTATATAAGGCAGCAGAGCTTAAGCTCCGCCCCCTTAGTCCATATATGGCACTGCTTCTAAGCCACGCCCCTTTTCCATATATGGTAATTCTATTACAACCTTAAGCCCCGCCTCCTCCTTGCCACATAAGCTCCACCCCCTTCACATTATTTTGAATGGGGCCGAAGCCACGCCCCCTTTTCCATATATGGGAGTCGGTTGCTGTCCTTAAGCCCCGCCCATTCCTTCCCATATTTGGCAGCAGAGCTTAAGCCCCACCCCGTTTTCCATATATAGACAGGCCACGCCCCCAAATCTGCCATATATGGCGTCAAGCCCCACCCTCACTTCAGTCCCCGCCCCTTTTCCCATATATGGCCGCTCCCACTTAAGCCCCGCCCCTCCCTTTCCATATATGGAAATGAACCGCAAAGCTCCACCCCTTCCGCGGCCATGGAGGGGCAGGCCACGCCCACCACGCCAAATAAGGCCAAGCCCCGCCCCCTTGCCAGGTTCGTGGCGGATCTGCTCAATGACGTCGCCCTGGTGCTGGAGATCCTCGCTCCCCATTGGCTGAGCCTCGGCCCCGCCCTCCTGGTCATGGCGGCTGCGGCCAGGGTGGGACTGGGAGGGGACTGGTTTATACTGGGATGGACTGGGATGGACTGGGATGGACTGGGATGGACTGGGAAGGACTGGGAGGGACTGGGAGGGAACTGGGAGAGAACTGGGATGGACTGGGAGGGACTGGGGGGAACTGGGATGGACTGGGAGGGACTGGGAGGGCAACTGGGAGGGAACTGGGAATGGACTGGGAGGGAACTGGGAATGGACTGGGAGGGCACTGGTTTATACTGGGAGGGACTGGGATGGACTGGGAGGGAACTGGTTTATACTGGGATGAACTGGGATGGACTGGGAGGGAACTGGGAGGGAACTGGGATGGACTGGGAGGGAACTGGGAGGGAACTGGGAGGGACTGGGATGGACTGGGAGGGAACTGGGATGGACTGGGAGGGAACTGGGAATGGACTGGGAGGGCACTGGTTTATACTGGGATGAACTGGGATGGACTGGGAGGGACTGGGAGGGACTGGGAGGGCACTGGTTTATACTGGGATGAACTGGGATGGACTGGGAGGGACTGGGAGGGACTGGGATGGACTGGGAGGGAACTGGGATGGACTGGGATGGACTGGGAGGGAACTGGGATGGACTGGGAGGGGCTGGGAGGGACTGGGGAGGGAACTGGGATGGACTGGGAGGGAACTGGGATGGACTGGGAGGGCACTGGTTTATACTGGGATGAACTGGGAGGAACTGGGATGGACTGGGAGGGACTGGGAGGGAACTGGGAGGGAACTGGGAGGGACTGGGAGGGAACTGGGATGGACTGGGAGGGACTGGGAGGGAACTGGGAGGGACTGGGAGGGAACTGGGAGGGAACTGGGAGGGACTGGGAGGGACTGGGATGGACTGGGAGGGACTGGGAGGGACTGGGAGGGAACTGGGAGGGAACTGGGAAGGAACTGGGAATGGACTGGGAGGGCACTGGGAGGGAACTGGGATGGACTGGGATGGACTGGGAGGGACTGGGAGGGACTGGGAGGGACTGGGATGGACTGGGAGGGCACTGGTTTATACTGGGATGAACTGGGAGGGAACTGGGATGGACTGGGAGGGACTGGGAGGGACTGGGAGGGAACTGGGAGGGACTGGGAGGGAACTGGGATGAACTGGGATGGACTGGGAGGGACTGGGATGGA